>CM068742.1:112552133-112767170 GCA_035084275.1 Hydrolagus colliei | reverse complement strand
TCACACACACACCCCCAACACACACTCCCCCCCCCCCCCCCCCCCCCCCCACACACAAATACAACTGACAATTCAGATCCCCAAAAAAACACTACATTTCCGTCAAAACCTTCGTGACTCGGATCAGATAGAAATGGGAGAGACTGATATGATAGTAAGTAAATGCGAGGGGGGGGTTCGTTCATCAAGGACAGGCCGCCACACTGGGTTATACACACACTGCACAGTGTTTTGGACAAGTTTATTGATCACGATTGCTGTGGGTTATTTGGGGATTAAATGTCTTTGTGATCTCGTGTGTAAATCGGGATAGAGTGCGTGTGTATGTGTGTTGGGAGGGGAGAGGGGGACATCAATTAGGATACAGGGATGTAGGAATGTCTCTATAGAAATAAAACTTCTCATTAGTTTATATGTTTAAAGGGACGTTTCCCTACACGTTGTCAGCCCGGCTTCACTCTCACACTATTCAAAATAATTGTTTTTTTTAAATATATATCTATATATATATAAATAGATATATATATAGTTATATATATAGATATGTGTGTATGTGTAAATTGCAGGTGATTCGATCACAGCCTGTGTTGTTTGTTTAAAACAAAGCCACAACATTTCAGAAACAATTCTGCTTAAATATCCTGATTTTATTTTCTTCGGTTAAATTGCGGCTTTGAAACCCCCAAATACTGTACACAGTTTATTTGTTACCCCCCCCCCCCCCCTGTTTCTCTCAGAGAGAGAGAGAGAGAGAGAGAAAATGAACACTGTAGGAAACTCATTTTATTATTTTTTAAAAAATCCCTTTGCAAACAAGGCTGAGAATCTCGCCCACGAAATATGGTCAGTTCACTTCCTAGTAATATTGTGAGAAGTGTGGGAAAGGTGAGTCTATTACTGTTGTCTCCCCCCCCCCCCCCACCCCCCACACACACAGTCACTCTCAGACCCAATCCCTGTTTAATGTTTAGCAATTCCGACCGATCCCGAATCAACTCGAGCGAGGGACAAACCCACATCTCCCAAACTTACACTGAGACACCAACAACAAAATAACTCGGAGAAGGAAGCTGGGGGAGAGAGAGGGTGTGTGTGGGGGTGTGTGTGTCTGTGTGTGGATGGGGGCCAGAGAGAGAGAGAGAGACGGGGAGAGTACGGAAGAGAGAGAGAGAGAGAGAGAAGTGTTTTATTTCACTGTTAATTAGAATGAATTCACCATCAAACTCATCACTTTACTGTATTCCGGCGATTGCCTCTCAATGGTTGAACAGCCCCCTCGGTATTATTATTGTGTGTGTGTGTGTGTGTGTATTCTCACCGACACACAAGTATAGAGTCGCCTTGAATAAATCAGAGCGTCGCTTTGAACTTGAAATTTGTGCAAAACAGACAGACACTGGTCTGACGGTTTATCCGGTCTGTTTTTCTATTTTATCCCCCTTTTCCCGCAGTCTGTCTTGCAGGGATACTTTAATAGCAGAGCTCAGTGGTACTAGTCTGATCAAAGCAGAAGTTTTTATTTCCCCGTTTATTATTGTCGCTAGTATCATTGCTACAATATTATGATGGAAGAAAAAAAGAGAGAGTAACGAGAGACACACACGTTTCCAAGTCTCAGGGTAAATAGAATTACAAGTCGTGGGGAAACACACATCCACAGGCAACAGGCAAAAAGGGACTGTTTTTTTTTTTGTGTGTGTGTAAATCATTATACATTGCTTCGATTGTAGTTTGTGTGTAAATATTTGCTGTGTATATATTTAAATAAAAAGGGAAATCAGACGTGGGACTGAAAATCATGTGGATGAATCCCGAATTATTAAACGAAACCAGATTTGTTTTGTTTAAACAAAGATAGATAGAAAGAAAGAAATATTATGAATGTGAAGTAGTGTCAGAAAACACGACCACAGTTCGATAGGGGGGGGGGGGGGGAGTGTGTTATTTCTCTCCTCTCTCATTTTTAATCATTGCATATTTATGATGTCCTGATGGTTGAATCTGTAATTGATGTAACTTATGGAAGAGAGCAGCGTTTGCTGCAATTATATGGCGAAACAGAACGAAAGAGCACTTTGGTAGCTGAGAATAAATACTTAAAAAAAAGAGAGATGAACAATCAATAAAAAAAAGGAGTCTATGCTGAAAAAATACTCCAGTTCCCTTCTTGTGTTTGTTGTATGTCCTTTATAGGTTATTGTCCAAGGGGAAACATAGACTGGGGGAAACATGGGGAGGAGGTGGGGGGGGGGGAGATGAGCTCACTTCACTATTGACCTCAAGTCACACCAACACACCTCTCTCAGTCCCCATCTCCAATTTATACATAATATATATAATATATGTATGTACACACATATATTGTGTGCGTGCGTAAACAGTCTCTGCTGTGCGCAATTGTCTGCCGCGTTTCGCCCACAAGTATATAGTCAATTCACTTTACAGTATATTCTGTGAAGCGCTTTAAGACATCTCAAAGACATGATCGGGCGTTATATCAATTGCAAGGATTATTATTATTTTGTATGTATATGTATATATAATATATATAACTTGTATATATATATCTTGTGAAAGGTATGTTTCTGGTAAATATTAAATATATAGTAATATACAGATATTGTGCAATGTGTAAGACCATACACAAGTGTAAATTATTAAAGCTTCTCGTCTATAAATAGTATTGAATAGAATGTTAGGTAAACAAAGTTTAAGGACGATTCCCTTCAGTTTAATGCTGCTGCTGTCTCACACAGTGCACTCATCCTGTTCTCTTTTATTCTCCGCTTCTTTCATTTCCAGATATAAAACAACTCTTTCCTTTCGGGGAAATAAAGGAATAGATATTGCTCCCTCTCTACCTCTGCGACCACCTAAACCCCTACCAACCCGCTCGCTCCCTCCGCCCAGCAGTCTCCAGCCTGCCTCATGTCCCCCACCTTGACCGCCCACACCCTCTGGAACTCCACCGCACAGTCCCTCCGCCTCGCCCCCTCCCTCGCCTCCTTCAAAACCCATCTCAAGACCCTTCTCTTCAACCATGCCTTTGATCATCCTCCTTCACCCCCACCCTCCACCCTCCACCATCCCTCCCCTCAGCTCGGGTCCGAAGTACTGATTGTCCAGCGCCTTAGGATGTCCTCCTGACATGAAAGGTGCTGTACAAATGTAATTTTCTTGTCGTTATGTGTACATAGCTATATATAAATATATATAGATATTGTGTATGTTTATATGGTATTTATATATAATGTATATATATGTGTGTTTCTATATATAGTGTTTGTATATACAGTATATATAGTGTGATAACACAAAATATAAAATAACTTTTTTAAAAATAATTAGCCGAACCCAAATTTAAAACCTGTACATAAATCCCTCAGCACAGGCTCACCTACTTTTTTGACTTGTTCTCTCATGCATGTTTATGTATAATTAGATTTTTTTCCCTTCATTCTCACCCTTCCCTTATAAAACAACCCGACAGTTAAACATTCCCTCGTTACCGTATTTGCACAAATAGTACATTTTATTTGGGAAAACATGTAGCGGAATTTAAAAATAACAAGAAAATAAACAAATGTTAAATCCATTTATTCTGAAGAATAAACGTCCTCATTTAAAAAAATGTTTTATTGTAAACATATTTTGCATTGCATTACCCTTCTCCCCCCCACCCCTTCCACCCCCCCCGTTTAATTATTCATCATTTAATTCTTTGCTTTTCTATGTTTCTCAAAATGGTGTCACTTTTACTTTGCTGGTCGCTTTTAATTGAGTTTTATTTAGTTATTTGAGTTATTTTCAATTAAAAAAACGAAAATCCTTCCCTGCGTAACAAATATTTTCATTTCCACTCCTTTCTTAGTGATTATGTGTGGATATATTTATGGTTTCTCATCCCACTATTAACGTGTGGGGGAAATTAGTCAACTTCATGCATAAAGCAACCTCTAGAAACTTCTGTCCTTGGACAAAGATCTATTTGGCTGTAAAAACAGAAAACAAACTTGACCATTTAGGAGGTGTGAGTGTATGTGTGTGTGGAGGGGGGGGGGGGGCAGAGGGGTGGGGAGAGATTCCTTACCTACTATAAAATATTTCATTTATGAAGCTAATTATTTATCATTAATATGTCTTTGAATTTTGGCGGCCGTGATCTTACTACTAATCACTCTGCCGAAAATATTGCATTCCCCTTACTATAACAAGTTACAATAAAAGTGTTAATAGGAATGCAATTTGCCCATAAAATACTAAAGTATTTTACACTGTACAATATATTCTGTGAAGAGCTTTGAGATGCCTCAATGATGTTATAAGGTGCTAAATCAAATGCAAGTATTATTATTATTATTAGTGTTTGAATTTGCTGCGCTCCCAACAGCAGAGTCCTGTAACATAGTGGTTAAAGCACTCCTCTGACAAGACTGACAACCCAGGTTTGATTCCGGGCTGGGGATTTTCTTTTGGCAAGTTTCCTTATTCCACATATCTCTGTGGTTGTTAATCGATTGTTGGATCACTTTCTGGGTTTACCAATCCCTTCGAAAAAATTGTTAATTCAATCTATGACTGTTTGTGGGACATTGCTGTGTGCAATGGCTGCCGTGTTTCACCCTCAACATACAGTCAATTCACTTTGTAGTATATTGAAGTCCTGTAGCTCAGTGGTTAGAGCACTTGCCTTTCAAGTGAGCGAACTGGGTTCAATTCCAGGCAAGGCTAAACCTTGGGCAAGTTTCCTTACTCCAAATGCCTGATAATAATCCCTCCCCAAAAAAACAATAAATTGGTCATTCAGTCTATGACTGTTTGTGGGACACTGCTGTGCGCGATTGGTTGCCACATTTCACCCACAAATATACAGTCAATTCACTTTACAGTATATTCTATGATGCGCTTTGAGACGTCTAGAAGATGTGAAAAGCGCTATATCAAATGCAAGGATTATTATTTTTATTATTCTGTGAAGTGCTTTGAGATGTCTCAATGACGCGATAAGGCGCTATATAAATGCAAGGCTTAGTATAATTATTATTATTTCTACCAGTTCCTAGCTGTTGATGCCAATGTGTTAAATTAAGTCAGTCCCGTGAGCTGTTTGTCCTTGTTTGCATCCCTGAGTGAAGACTTTGACAACTTCCCCTGTGCCTGATGACGAGTGAGGAACTCATAATGTCTGACACAAAACTTGCTTGTCTTCACGGAAACTTATTTCCCCAAATGTAAATTGATTTGTGTGTAAAAAAAATATATCTTGTCTAACATGAATACTTAAATGACTTCTGCCATTTACTTGGAGCAGGGCCTGCTGGCCACCAGAGGGCGCAGTCCACACAAACTACCCAGCAAAGCAGCTTTAACATCAAACAATCATACACAGCAAACATGAAGTTTTATATTTTAAAAGTTTAAGCATTTTTATTGACATAAATATTTCTTTTTTTGTGTGTTTATTACATTTGAGTCAACCGAGTGGGTGTCTGACGCATGTGGAAACCCATCCCCAGGCTTGAGTATCCAAACCAAACTGAGAATTCCATGCATCCCACCTACACGAGGAAATCCCAGAGATAGACTGTAGTAATAACATGCGCTCTCTCTCCCTGGAGGGACACATCCTGTTTACCCAATTCCAGAAAGTATTGGGCTCAGGCTGGCAAGAGCCAAGTCTTGGGGAGTACTTTTTAAACTTTGTTTTAATACAATATAAATTTACATTTATATTGTGCCTTTCATGTCAGGAGGACACCCCAAGATGTTGAACAAAACTGGCTTTAGTAAGTCCAATTATGTTTCTCGCCAAATGCAGTATCACAGGCATGTGTTGTCGTCCAGAACCTTACCCAAGTAACTGTCGCTCGTGTGTTAACCTTGATTGTCAGCACAACCTCAACTGTAGAGGGCATCACATCCGAGCCTGACCTTACCCCACCATGTGTCACATGTATGCACGTCGAGTAGAGAGACCACAGAGAAGGATTCCCAGCTGCTTATCCGCCCCCCTAACCCTAGAAAGGCCAGGGCCAATTTAATCTCCCTTGATAACCAAGACCAGGAGTAGGAACCCACAAGCTCTTAGTTCATAAACTACAGCTCTATCCACCACCCCGAGAGTCTAGCCTCTTATACATTGATTTAATTTACCCCATTCATTGCATTTGTGCATCAGCCTGGCACAGTGGTAGCACTCTCACCTCAGAGTCAGAAGGTTTTGGGATCAAGCCACGTCCAAATTTGGAATCATTTTGTCTAAAATGATATTCCAGTGCAGTTCTGGAGGGGGGAGGGTGTCAGAGATGATATCCTTCGGGATTTAATTAGCATCCAGCGTGAGATGTTAAACTGAGGTCTCGTCTGCCTATTCAGATGAACATTAAAGATCCCACAGCACTGGTCAAATGGAGAAGAGAATTTCTCTTGGGACTCTTAGCCAACAATCAACTAAATAAAATTGGGCACTGAATCTATGACTGTTTGTGGGACATTGCTGTGTACATTGGGCCACATTTTACTCATAAAATACACAAATAAATCTACTCTACAGTATATCCTGTGAAGCGCTTTGAGACAGGTCGACAATTTGGAAAAGCACTATATCAAATGCAAGTATTATTGTAAATCAAAACTTTTACCAGTGGGATCAATCAGTTTTAATTCTATTTCTAAGCTATCATCCACAAAATAGTCACACTTTCTATTTATATATTGTGAAGCGCTTTAAGACATCAGTGATGTGATAAGGTGTTATACAATAAGAATTCTTATTATCTTATTCTCTGATCAAACACATACTATTCATAAAGAGCGGGAGTAATGCAAGTACAATCACAAATGCCTGGTGCCATTGGATGCTTGTTAAATTCTCTTGCTCTGCTCAGATTAAGTGTGACTCAGTGTATGAAAGTAAATTAAGATTCCTAGTAAAGAGAGCTGTATCAATGCTAGTCAGACCTTGGTTTTATTAATATCAGCCTGGCTCAGTTGATAGCACTCTCGCATTCTGAGTCAGAGGGTTGAGGATTCTCAGACCTTTATTTGGGAATTGGCAGACATCATGTCTAACACCCCAATGTAATACTGGGAGCAGCGTTGCATTGTTGGAGGTGCTGTCCTTCGAATGAGACATTAAACCGAGGTCCTATCTGCTAATTCAGGTGAATATTAAAGATCACCCCAAATAAATAAAAAGGTTCTTCACTTCATGGCTATTTGTGGGACATGGCTGTTTGTGTGCAAACTGCTCTTTGTGAGAAAATTAGTACTGTATCTGACATGAGACAGGCAAATGTAGCCACAACAAACTTGCATTTACATAGCACCTTCACACAGGATAGCGCCTCAGAGAGCTTAACAATGTTGGTGTTTGAGCTGGGGAGTGAGGAAGCAAGGTTTGTTATCAACAACTCTGTATTCTTTATTGCTGTTTTTTTTAAATGCTCAAATTTATCTGCATATTTCAATTGTGGACATCCATAGTGATTTACAATTTAAACATCAGTAATTACTGTATTTGAAAACAAAAGATACCCGATATTCCAGTTACTCCTTGTGGTGGAGATAAAACCTAAATTGAGAAAGGCAGGTTTAGGATTATGGAATTGTAGCTGGTAGATCAGTAAATGTTAGAGTGAGAAGTTTAGCGTCTGGGCTAGGATTTACATTTAACATTTGTCAGGAGGATCAAGTGCTTAATCCACTTTAACCCATGTTATCCACTTTGATCTTATTACATGCATAAGGATGAGCTATAGATGGTAATCCTTCAGAGCAAATGTGTTAAGTAGTGTGATTAAAATCGGGTTTGGTTCACGAGGTAAGCGTTTTATTCAGTCAATGCCAAACCTAAGTTTTTCTGATTGATCATTGTCTTAAATTACATTCAGTCAAGTGAAATCGCTGAGATATAATACATTTTTTTTAAACACACAGTAAAAAAAAGACCTAGTCCCTTTTATGATCTTACTCAATACATTCTCAATGTTGGTCCATTGTTGCTGTGAAGTGTGGTGAGAGCCACTTTGTAAAAAAAATTAATAATAATTTTCAACTGACTCAGGAATCAAATATCTAAACATTATTGATGTTTCATCAGACTGATTCAGCATCAATGCCCAAACTGATGATAATCTACAAGGATGTACAGCATGTAAACAATCCACTCTTGCGTTAATACCCCACACAAGCCTTCACCCATTCCTTACTCCCTCCCATTCCCCTCCTCTCTCACGTGAAGATCTGGCTTCCTCTTGAATACATCTACACCATCTGATTGAAGTCTTAAACCATGAAAGCCCATTTCTAAGGAAAGTCAAATACCCATCATTTGCAACCCAACAAGACCAAGAGGGCTCAGTGTTGAGAGATGCGATTGGTAAATTTAGGGCAGTCACTGGGAAGGTGACGAGTTATGATATATAGTTAGGTCTCTTGAGCTTTGGAAGGAAATGTCTCAGAGGTGACTTATAGAGGTCTGTAAGATGCTAAATGTGATAGAGAAATCCTTCAGACACGCGAAGGCAGCAAGACCTGGGGCATGTTTTCAAGAGTTACCAATGCAATGTTAGGTCAAGTTTTGAGTTGTAACTCTATAAACAGAGAGCAATGGGTTACACAGAGGTGTGTGGATGAGGGCAGGCACTTAAAATCTTGATGAAGGGAGGTTGATTTTTCTCTTTAACAATTACAGATTCACAGAATGTTACAGCACAGAAACAGACTATTTGGCTCATCGTGTCTGTTCTGGTGTCTTTCTCCACATGACCTATCAAGCCCAGTCCCACTTTTCCCCTCGATCCCAGTCAGATTTTGCATTTGTGGCTATGCAGGCCTGTGTACTGTAGCGCTGCGAGGATTATTATTAATACCATGACAGTCAGAAGGACATACTTGGATAGTACCTACATCAAATCAGTTGGCAGATAACATTTTCAATCTAAATAAAAAACACAGCAATGTGAACTGCGAGGAAGTATAGAGCATCAATTTTCTTTGTTTGAGAAGCGACAATTTGAAAAAACAATCTGTCACGTATACCAGAAACATAACACCCTCAGCAAAACTGTCCAACTTACAGTAAAAAGTCGACCATTGATTTTACATTGTTGGCAACAGAGTACCGTATATCTCCGTGTATAAGGCGCACCCCCCGTTTTTGACCTTTTCTTGGTGAAAAAAAACGGAAGCATTTTCAATGATATTGCCGGCAGAAGGGAGGAGAGACAGGAGAGACAGGTAGGTAGGGAGAGAGGCAGGCAGCCAGGCAGCCAGAGAGGGAGAGAGAGAGGGAGAGAGGCAGGCCAGCACGCAGGCAGGGAGAGAGAGAGGGAGGGAGAGCGGCAGGCTGGCAGCCCGGGAGAGAGAGAGGGAGAGAGAGAGGGAGAGAGGCAGGCAGGCAGCCCGGGAGAGAGAGAGGGAGAGAGGCAGGCCGACAGCCTGGGAGAGAGGGAGAGAGAGCGGCAGGGAGTGAGGCAGGCAGACTGGGTTCGGCAGAAGGTAAGCACAGCACTGAAATCCGCTGCTGTTGCCGCTGCCCGGGCGGCCGAGGCCGAAGCCCCGTCACCCGCTCCTCCCAACCCCCGCCGGACACTGACCAAACCCCGGCTGACAGCGCGCCGGCCGCCCCTCCTGTTTACTGTATCTCCGAGGCTCAAAATTTCTTGTACCTGCGTATAGGGCGCACCCCCAACTTTCGAGATCTTCCGACGTGAAAAAAAGTGCGCCTTATACGCAGTTGTACATATTACTGTATTAATCACAATTACCATTAACTGCAAACCTTAAATGCACACATCTTTATTAACATAAAAAAAAGATGTATCAAATACCAATAAAACGCCCCACTGAGGAACAATATTATCAAAATCCATGTTGAAAAAGGATTATTTAGCTGTTTGAGATCACCCACATAGTGAGTGTGCGATCGCCACAGGTTTGACAGATAAAGACACCGTCCGGCAATGTGGCTGTTCCTGGAGCTGATCTCAGTGCAATGCATAGTTGAACTGGTTTGCAAACTTTTCGTGTTTCCTTTTGTCTATACGAGTTAAAGCTTTGGACACTCGTTTCACAGACATCCTGCAAAGAAAAACAAAGCGAAAGGGTCAGGTAAAGATGCCCAGTGATATCTGTTAGTGAGGCTTGTGTAGTACTGGTGGTGCATTGCTATGTGTTACCGTAAAGATGTCAGTTGTCACACCCATTGAGCCAAAGTAATTTACACCATAAAATAAGGCAATTAGACAAACATGTTTGTGCTAGTTCTTTCATAGAGCAATCTTTTAAGGCTCATTAACATGTCTTTTCCCAACACCTCATTTTGAGGGGATTTCAATTCAGATCTAGAAGGTATAGATTTCAGATTCGGGAGATGTAAATTTCAAATTCAGGGTATATGCATTTCAGAAGTCGACCTCTTGGATCAAAAGTCTCCCGAGCCGGACAGAGGCTGAGAGGAGGGGTTTTCAGTCAGTCATTTTGTTCAGTGAGATTTTCATTTTAAATGCCTGGTTGGCACAAGCCATTAATCTGGCCTGTTTAACTTCACCTCCTCTTCCGTTAGAACAACAACATATCAAAATTTGGGGGGTTAAATTCTATTTTACGTGTTTCTAAGTAATGCAATAGAAAACAGTACAAAGTGACGTAGCAATGCAATCAATTAATAGTGACATCAATGGGAATGATGTGGTCCCAAATAGGTGTTAAATTTAGAAATTCTTAAAGTATGAAATTGGAATTACTGGGATGTACTGTACTGGACGCTCTATATAATAATCCTTGCATTTTATATAATGCCTCATCACATTAAGATGTCTCAAAGCTCGTCACAAGTTTTTACTGCAAAATGTACTAACTGTGTATTTGGAAGCGACTTGGGGCTAGAAATTCAGAACTTTTTGATTCAGACACAAGATTGCTACCACCTCAGCCAGGCCGACACCTGAACCTCGGTCACACATTCAACCACCGTCTTGTCCCTTACAAATGAAAGATCGGAGTCCTGTATCTCAGTGGTTAGAGCACTCGCCTTGCAAGCACAAGACCTGGGTTCGATTCCAGGCAGGGTGAAACTTTGGGCAAGTTTCCTTACCCCATAAACCTGATAATAATCCCTTGAAAAGAAACAATAAATTGATCATTTCAATCCACGACTGTTTGTGGGACACTGCTGTGCACAATTGTCTGCTGCATTTTACTTCTAATATACATAGTCAATTCACTTTACAGTATATTCTGTGAAGCACTTTGAGATGTCTAGCAGACGTGAAAAGCGCGATATCTAATGCAAGGATTATTATAGATTCTAGAAATTAATCTGAGCATTTTATTAAACTGGACTCTGAATGCGCAAGCTGACTTCATGGTATTGAGAACAATCCCCAGAAAGGAGGGATGTGTGGATTGGGTGTTAGATCCATCTCTGGTCACACAGAGATAAATTCCTATTCAATAGTTTAGGAATTTCCAAATTCATAATGCATGTTAAGACTCCAGTAGCTATTGCATTCCAGGTGCAGGACAATGTAAACACATGATGGGGAGTCACTGAAGTGAAGTCATAAAATGAAAGAGGAAGATATCAGGAGTTTCTTTTGGTACAGTTTTATTGCTGTTATGTCTTTGCATAAAATGTGCATGCAGCGATTTTCACCGATTACTTGACAGGACTCATCCATGCCTGTCTTTAGAAGTGTGTAAAAAAAACAATCAAAGTCTGAAAGGTTTCATGCTTTTCATGACTGAACCAGTGTTTCATTTGCTGTCTTTATTTTGATGGGAATCAAAAGAATGACACCAAATGCCTTCAAACTGACTGCAAGAAAAACAAAGTATTATCATACACCTGTTTACTTTAAGAATAGTCACTTGTCCTGCACAGTAAATGCCCTGAAGGAAAAACGTTAATTAAATAAAAATTAGAACATCTTAAATGAGTGCCTGAATACTGACTGTCCCCACAGCAATTACAGACAAAACAGTATCATTAATTCGCATTTGTATTGCATTTCTCATGTAGGATCCCAAAGCTTGGCAGTGCCTGAGCACAACGCCAAGGGGGGCGCGGGGAGGAGTGAAAACCCGGCCGCCCCGCGTCCACCAGGCCTGCTCCGCGTCCACCGCGGAGCAGGCCTGAGTCTGCTGAATGGAGGGTGCGGGCAGGCTGGTAGGCAGACAGTAGGTCAGAGAGATAGGTGGGGGCAAGGCCGTGAATAGCCTTGAAAGTGAGGACGAGTATCTTGAATAGAGCCTCTGGGGGATGGGGAGCCAGTGGAGACAGGCGAGGGTGGGAATGATGTGGTTGCAGAGCGTGGTGCAGGAGAGTACACGAGCTGCAGAATTCTGAATGATCTGCAGCCTGTGAACGGAGGAGCTGGGAAGGCCGACGAGGAGAAGAGTTTCCGCAGTCGAGCCTGGAAGTGATAAAGGTGTGAATGAGAGTTTCGGCGGCATGGTGGGTGAGGTAATGGCGGAGTCTGGCAATATTGCGGAACTGTTGTAGAGGAAGCTCCACCTCTTCAAGAGTAACCTGAAGAGGCGGAAGGAAAAGAGCAAGGTGGAGGGATAGATGAAGAGTGTTCCAGAGTTTGGGGGCGTAGTGGCTGGAAGTGACCACTGATGGTAGAACTGACGGTATGAGGGACATGCAGGAGGCCAGAGCCAGTCGAGCAGATTCAGCAGGTTGGGGGCATAAGCAGGTCGGAGAGGTAGGGAGGTGCGAGGGATGAAGGGATTTGAAAATGAGTGTGAGGATCTTGAAATCGATCCGTTTGATGAGAGAACTGGGTAATAATAATCCTTGCATTTGATATAGCGGTTTTTATATCTTATTAATGTCACAAAGCACTTCAGGGAATATACTGTAAAGTGAGTTGACTATATTTGTGGGCGAAACGCTGCAGCCAATTGCGCACAGCAGTGTTCCACAAACAGTCGTGCATTGAAATTACCAATTTTATTATTCTGTTTTTTTTGGAGGGATTATTATTAGGTGTGTGGAGTAAGGAAACTTGCCCAAGATTTCACCCTGATCTGCCTGAACACAGGTCTCATGCTTTTAAGGCGAATGCTTTAATCACTGAGCTGCAGGAGCTACAGGGTAGAATTGGTGTGGTATGCATAAGGAGTTTAGTATGGGTGAGTAGGCGGGTGGCGGCATTTTGCATCAGATGGATATTTATGGATGGTGGAGCTGTGGAGACCGGAAAGAAGGGTATTTGAATAGACGAGGTTGGAGATGACAAACACACAGTTGAGTGTTTCGGCTATGTCTCCAACCTTAAAGTAAGGTTGGAGGAGGACAATATGGTGGAGGAAGGGGGTCCTGGTCAGTGACCGGATGTGGGGATAGGACAGCTGTGGGTTGAACCTGACACCTAGGTTGCACTTTGGTTTGGTGAGTCTGAGGGACAGGCTGGGGAGGTCAGAGCCGCAGGGTGAAGACATTGACACTAACTTACACTTGTGCCTGTGGTTATTTATGCGAACTTTATCACATACATTTCTAATTTTAAATACCTCATTAGGTCTCTTAAACACCACTTTTCTAATGAAACGGGCAAAATCTATCCTGTCTATCCTGATACCTGTAACCTGCCAGCCCTGATATCATCCTACTAAACCTATGTTGTCACTCTTTCCATCACTGCTATATCCATCTGATTTAGTTGTAGAATATACTATAGAAACTTTTTCAAACCAAAGTATCCTCCAGAGCATCTAGGCACAAGCGCTGCCTGCAGCAACCCGAGGCTGGATTCAATAAGATGCATTGCAGAAGGCAGCCAGTCACATTAGGGCGTTGGGAGCATCTCCAGTGGGAATTTCAATGGGATTAGAGTGAACGGTTACTCCAGTCCTGGAGTTAATCTCTTTCAATATCAGACTCCAGCACGGTTGAAATTGTAGATGGGTCAGAATATGTAGAAGAGGTCATAACTGCCAACATCTCAGCATCGCTTGACATATACTGGGTGCATTTGGTTTGCATCGCTGAAGCTGAAACGTATCAATCTGTGCCACTCGCAAGCATCTCCTGGGAACTCGCTCAGAACTGGAATCCACAGAAGCTGTTTCAGTTTTAATCTTTGTCTTTTCCAAGTTGGATTGAAAAAAAACTTGAATGACATTGCTTTGCACAAATTGGCTGCCACATTTGCCTACAAATAAAGTCAATACACTTTCCAGAAAACTATTTGAAGCGTTTTGAAAAGACAAGGCGGTATACCAAAGGATTATTATAATATCTATTATCATTAATATCAGGAATACAAGATTCCAGAAACGATATCCTCTGCTGTACTGCTCCTCAGTATTTTCTGAAATGAGAGCAAGATTTATTTAGGGAGTATTGTTTTGTAATCTGCCAGGTGTCCCGACACAAGTCAAAACCCATCACAATGCTTAAGAGCATCCAAACCCTGCAGAGAGCTGCATATGTATGCTGTCTGCATATAGATGTCCCTGTGTGGAATGGAATGATCTGGGGGGATGGTTAGGTCCGGGGGAAATTATCTGAGAGTGGGGTGACCCTGGGGGGATGGGAGTTAAGTGGGGGGAGGGAGGCAGGGGAGAAGAGAGTGAGGAGACACTGGATTACTGTATGTATTGCACACTTCCACAAAAACTGGTCAATCCACAAAATCTACAAAGGCTGGTCAATCCACAACTGTTTGTGGAACACTGCTGTGCGCAACTGGCTGCCATGTTTTGCCCACAAATATACAGATAATTCACTTCACAATATATTCTGTGAAGCCCTTTGAGACATTTAGAAGATGTGAAAAGCGCTATATCAAATGCCAGGATTATTAATATTAAGTCATGGGTTGAGTGACCAAATTGTTATTTGATTTATTTGCACCTAATTGAGTAGGAAGTGTTTGGCTGCCACATTTTTCCCACAAAATACAGTCGCTACACTTTACAGTATATTCTGTGAAGCGTTTTGAGACGTCTTAAAGATGTGATAAGGTCCTATATGAAATTCAAGGATTATTATCAAAAATGCAAAGTACTGCAAATGCTAGAAATCTGAAACAGAAACAGAAATCGCTGGGAACACTCAGCAGGTCAGGCAGCATCTATGGATTCACTTTCCTTTCTCCATAGATGCTGCCAATCCCAACTCCTCCCTCCATAGGCTGCAGGTCATCCAGAATTCTGCAGCCTGTGTCCTCTACTGCACCAAGCTCCGTGACCCCATATCCCCCGACTCCATTGGCTCCCCAACACCCAGAGGATTTAATTCAAGATTCTGGTCCTCACCTTTAAAGCCCTCCATGGCCTTGCCTCACCCTACCTTTGCAACCTCCTAACCCTCTACCAACCTGCCCACTCCCTCCACTCAACAGGCTCCGACCTGCTCCAGATCCCCTGACCCACCTGCCCCACTATTGGCGGATGAGCCTTCAGCCACTCTGCCCCTAACCTCTGGAATTCCATCCCGCAGTCCCCTCCCTAGCCTCCTTCAAGTCCCACCTCAAGACCCTCTTCTTAGACAGTCCCATCCGTCTCCAGCTGCCCCTCCTGACCCACCCCCTCCCTGAACCCAGCTCGGATCTGAAACACTGACTGTCCAGTGCCTTCGGATGCCCTACATACATGAAAGGCACTATACAAATGTAATTTTATTGTTGTTGTTGACCTGCTGAGTGTTCCCAGCGATTTCTGTTTTTGTTTCAAGAATTATTATTATTATTATTACTATTACTAGATGTTTGCAAATCTAAGGAGTTGGTACCATTTTACTGCTGTTATGTCTTTGCATAAAATGTGCATGCAGCGATTTTCACAGATTACTTGACAGAACTCATCCATGTCCGGTTTTAGAAGTATTTAAAAAAAACAATCAACGTCCGAAAGGTTTCATGATTTTCAACACTAAGCCAGTGTTTCATTAGCTGCCTTTATTTGATGGGATTTTTAAAATTTACACCAAATGCCTTCAACTGACTGTGAACAAAACAAAATCACATAGTAGGCCCTCCTTAGTTTAGGAATAATCACTTTGCCTGCAATTGTGCAGTAAATGCCCTGAAGGAAAATTTTGAATTAAATAAAAATTGGAACATTTCAAATATGAGTGTCTGAACACTGATTGTCCCCACAGCAATTACAGACAAAATCAATACCTAAAGCAATGTGATACCTTGAAAGTGCTTCCATTAATAAAAACACACTAGGACACTGTATGTTGAACAGTATCATTTTCTATCTATACCACCTGTGAAATTAGGAAACAGCAGAGCTGGGGCACAAATATCTCATTTTTAAGAGGACTCTTTATCACTAATTCAGTGGCCTTGACACGTCCTCGTGTGTCATGTGAAGTCTGGCATCAGCGTCTCTGTGCAGTGTGGCACCGTAAATGAATTGATATCCATTTCAGTCCTATGAACCCATTCACTAAATTTTATTGACAAGAACAGCAGGATTTTATTGCTTGTAAATTCAACCTTTTTTTCCTCATAATAAAAGAGCCAGGAGATTAATTAACCCTTTATACACCCTCCACACTAAGTTTCTGACTTGAACGCCGATCTTGTGTTGCATTGGTTGGAACATCTGAACACTGACCCCACAATTTCATTGCCTTAAAACCCCTCTCTCACTTCAAAAAAAATTACGTTTTCAACAATCATATCACAATTTTAGAATTTTAGCATCAGAAAGCAAAGCAATGTATTTATTAATGATTGGTGCAAACTTTCTTTTTGCTTTAGAGAGCCGGGGTATGGGATATTGCAAATGGTGTAAACCATGTATAAATATAGGTGTGCTGTGCACTAACTATGTGCACAACACACCATACAGGGAACATTGGAGGTACCCTGAACTGTGCAATTAACAACTAAAGAAAATGATCACAGAATCGCAATTTTATTCACATTTTCTTCCATCGGTCACCAGCTGTGATGTTGCCCAATGACCACGCAGGTCTCGGTAGAATATTTGACTGGGGGGATGGGGGGTGGTGGGCATTGGTTCATTTTCCCCTATCTAAAAATCGAGTATAATTGCAGTGTTAATTTTGACTGTGAATCTCAGACTTTTTTTGTCTGTCTATACTGTACTGGATATACCCGCTGGGTCATTGGAGGATGCACATTACCACTATTATTTAAACAGTCTAACCTCAGTTATACTAAAACAGTGATATGGAACTATGGAGGACCTGAAACAAGCTGTCAGAGATGCCTATCCAGAACCAATACAAGCATGATGAGCTAACTGATCTCCTTCTCTGTATCATTATAATAATAATAAATCCCTGCATATGATATGGCACATTATCACAGCGTTGAGTCTCAATGCGCTTCACAGAATATACTGAAAAGTGAATTGACTGTATAGTTTATTGGCAAATGCATCAGCCAATTGTGCACAGCAGTATCCCACAAACAGTCGTGGGTTGAGTGACCAAATTTTATGTATTTATTTTATTAGGTCAAGAAAAGCAATCTAACAACCGAGTTTCTACTTATTGCTAGGTAAACAAAGGCTTGGAAAGTAAGGAAATTTGCCTAAAGTTTTGCCCTGCTCAGGAATCCAACCTGGGTCCTCTTGCTCGCAAGGCGAGTGTTCCAACCAATACACTACACAACTATGTTATGATTCTATGCATTGGAAATGAAAGCACTTCAGATATAACAGTATACGCAGTGAAAAAAAAAACTACTTACTTGTTGAAGACGTGTTTCTCCAGCCTGGATCTCGATGTATTATTCTGCTGTTTCAAGTCAGTGAGATTTGGATACTTTCTCTTCTTTCCTTTTCCCTTTTTCCCCTTTTTAAAGCATTTGGAAGATCCCAAATTGACACCTTTGGCAGCTTCAATCTCTCTCATCAGCTCTGGATCCCGCCAGTCTGTAGGAGAGTGAGAGACACCCATTAGTCAATGGGAATGAATGAAGAGGGAAGGTTGAGCATGAATTCAGAATCCCCTTCAATCTTTCTCCTTCAACATTCATACTCTTTCAATACTTCAACTGTTCACCTACAAAATACAGTACACAGTAAAATCCTCTGAAGCACTTTTGAGTTCCTCATCCTCACTTTCAAGGCCACTCCCACCCCTCCCCCCTACCCTGCCCCTCTCCCTTGCTCGGGTCCCGTCCTGACTGTTCAGCGCCCTGGGACGTCCTCCGGAAGTGAAAGGCGCTCTATAAGTGTAATTTTGTTGTTGTTGTTGAGTTCTCCTCCCAAATGAAGGGTGTTGTACCCATTGCAAGGTATAGTATTTTATTGATGACGTGGAGGTGGAGATCTGTACCATAGTGGTTAGCAGCATTCACCTCACTAGAGAGAGGACCCATGTCGTTTCCCAGGTGGGACAAAATCTTAGGCAAGTTTCCTTACTCCACACACCTCTGTCTCCCCAACAGTAAATATGAACCTGGTTGTTCATCGATTGGCGGATTTCTTTCCAGGAGTTAGTAATACCTTCACAAAAAAAAGTTGGTCACTCAATCCATGATGGATTGTGGGACATTGCTGTGCGCTATTGGCTGCTGTGATGCGCCCACAAAATATTTGTCTCAATTTATCACATATAAGAATTATTATTATAGGTTATTAATGTATGCCCCTTATTTTATTAATAGCTTATCAATACATTATCCTTAACCTCCTCATACTTTATCACTGCAGTTTAGGTTCTTGCACAAACCAAAGCAAAGACTCATTAAAAGTGGGTAAACTGTTGAATTCCAACATATATCACCTAGTAAATGATGATTTATGAAACAACCCCAAATTTCTATGGGAAAGGTGTTTGCGGAAATCGGGTGCAGTCACTGAAGAGTTAAAGCTAAATGTTTTGTATAAATGGAGCTGGGGATCGAGTGGGGACTTGGGGGGAGGAGTGGCGGAGGAGGAAAAGAGAGCAATTCTTTAAAGAAAGTTGATCCAAAAGATTTATTTAATCCTGAAAGAGATTATATATAAAGTGACACAAGTCAAAAAATGAAACTATTAATCCGTGATTAAGGTCAAAATAAAACCCAGTTAGAGATCAGCCCTTCCAATAATAACAAGGCGGTTCGGCTCAGAGTTCCATGAATGGGACACTTATATAAATACAACAAAAATACCGAGGCCCCAGTCAGGATGAAATGAGCATTTCAACAAAATGAAGGAGCAATTTAAAAGCCTTTGAAAAAAATCAATAGAGTGCCAAGGAAGAGCAGTCTTTTAGAGCCCTGATGGACCTTAAAGCTCTTCATACAGTGTTACTGACTTTACTGGTGGTGAAAAAAAATTACACAGTTTGGGGGAGAAAAATCAATATTGTAGTTAGTAAAGAGATGCTATTTCACAACTGACTGACCAGCGGCCTGCCTTCGCACGGTTGTCCTTATACCTGTTTGTTAACAAGTCACTAAAGGCTGAAAAACCAGATAGTCTTGAGGACTGACACAAAAAATAGGCACTTAATTTGCTCCTATGTGTGAACCGTTGGAAGGGATGAGAGCTGCAGATTAGCAGGTCACTGTGCTTTATCATCGATTCACGGCATCCAAGCCCCAGGCATGGTCGTCATTATGTGGACATCTGTGTTGGGTTAAGGTTTTATGTAAGCACTGTAAACTGGGGGGTAGGGGGTAAGAGAGTCAAATGATTTAGACTGTAGGAAGCACCATTGTTCTGCTCACATTTCTGCTGTCATTCCCAAATAGGCTGTAATACTGTGGTGTCTATGTTCATTCACTGTGTCAAACAGTATTTGTGATTCAATCTATTTTAAAATGGAACACTGAACACTTCAAACTGTGGAATTCAGATTGAATTCAAGAATCAAAAAGGTACTCGAAGGTAGTAAAGCAGGCCATAGCCTGAATTCAGAGTCCCAGGATTTTCTCATGGTCCTAACACCACGGCCTGGAAATTTAAGATTGTGCAGAGTTGTGGAAATGTTTTGAATTCAGTCTTGAATTGGAAAGTGGGTTTCTGTAGTTTCTAAAAAGAAAAAGCACTTTGGATAAACTAAGGCCAGGATGTTTAATTTTTCAAGCTTCCGATTCCACTGAGGCTGCTGTTGGGATCAGCACTGCATCCAGAGGCTTTGGTGGACGGAAACTGTTTGTGCATCTGGGTTAGCGTCACCTCAATTACTGTGATCACTTCCTCGGGAAAGTGCTCATGATACTTGCATTTACACACTGTCTTTTCTCCGCACGCATCGTTAGCAGTATATGCACATCCTGGCGTCCCCCAAGCCTTGCCTCTCACCAACCTGTGCCTAATGCTTTCCGGAAATAGCCAAGCAAAGGTGCGTCCCTCCAGAGGGAGAGGACGTATTCTATTCCAGACACAGGGATAACAATAATAATAATAATCCTCACATTCGATACAGCACTTTATCTAGATACCTCAAAGCATTTCACAGGATTTTACAGTGAAGCGTTATATGTTTGTAATTTTAAGGGTGTAATTTGTAGGCGAATGCGCCAGGCAATTTGTGCGAACAGCAACGTCCCACAAACTCCCATAAAGTTTTAGCTTAAGGGAATGTTTGCCAAAGCACTGAGAGAAAACTCCCTTTGCTTTTCTAATAGCAACATGGAATCGTTAATGTCCTATGACACAGTGCTCAAAGTCACAATGGGACTTGAACCCATGACCTTCTTACTTAGAGGTGAGAGTGCTACCAACTAAGTCAGCCTGAAATGTGTCATTAGCATGTATATGTTGAAGGTTGAAAATCCTTAGGTTTGGTGATGGGTTTCCATATGCGTTAGACTTCCATCTGATGCCCCCAGAAAAGGTAAAGATATTTCCTGTTTTTTCGTTTATAACAAAGAAAAAGAACGTCATATCCATACCAGGTTGCTCTTCTTGCCTCTTCTGTTTTTCCTTTTCCAGTCTTACAATGTCTTCTGGATTAGTGGGATTTCCTTGTTCATCCCTTGGGATAATCTTTCCATGGAAAGGGCACTGTACAATGAATAAAAATTAGAAATGCAGCTTCCAAAAATGTTCACTGAACAGAAATTTCTCCAAGTACAGGCTGATTCAGTTATAATGTGCCCTGGTACTGGGTGAGCCAATGTATAGTTAATCATTAAGGTGTGTTACGTGTTATAGCCTAGCAGAAAGTAGGAACCTGGTTGTTAGTCGATTGGTGGATCACTTTCCAAGGGGAATAATCCCTCCAAAAAAATTGGTCATTCAATCTACGATTGTTTGTGGGACAGTGCTGCGTGGAATTGGCTGCTGCATTTTGCCCACAAAATACAGTCAATTCACTTTAAGAACATAAGAATAAAGAGGAGTAGGCCATTCGGCCCCTTGAGCCTGCCCCACTATTCAATAAAATCATGGCTGATCTTCTAAATCTAACTCCACCTGCCCGCCTTATCCGCATATCCCTTAATCCCTTTATCCATAAGAAATTTACAAGTGTATCCTGCAAAGCGCATTGAGACATCTCAATGACAAGATGGTATGTGTAGTCTTACCGCCTCTGGTGCTGGCTGGACATGACCCCACTACCTCAGTTGTGCTCTATCTTTATATACTCAAGTCTAAATGCCTTCAAGCCCTAGTATCGCCGTATCTCTGCTCTTTTCACACCCTATCCCTCACAGAACAAGGTGCTGTTAAGTTTTCTTTGCCTTGATTTGCTAGCTGAGGCCCAAACATAACCAATCCAGAGCCCATGAGACCTTTTTTAAAGTGTAAAATGTCACATGATTGAGAAAAATTCTTAAATTCAATCGTAATTTGAAAATGGCTTTCCTCCAGTTATTAAGTGAAGCTTTTCACAGTTCTTAAAACACCTAATGAACCAGCTGAATGCAATAAAAATAAAGTCCATGAATCCAACAGTGAGGGTGGAATTTGTTCCAAAAACATCTCAACAGAAAATTCAGAAAAGCCAATTTTTAGGAAAGGTCCTGAGCATGCCAAGACGATTACTGGTGGATAACAGCTGTGGTCACCCTTCGGCTTTGTTGCCGCTGGAGGGTGAGGGAATGGAATACTCAGTGCTATGGCGCAATGGTTAGAGCACTCGCCTCGCAAGCAACAGGATCCAGGTTTGAATCCCAGGCAGAGCAAAACATGGGCAAGTTTCCTGACTCCACACATCTCTGTTTGTCTAGCAGTAAGTATGAATCCATTTGTTAGTCGATTGCAGATTACTTTTTGAGGGTAATAATCCCTTCAAAATAATAAATAAATAAGTACTGTAAATTGGTCACTCAAGATTGTTTGTGGGACAATGCTGCGCGCAATTGGCTACTGCATTTCTCCCCCCAAATATATTGTCAATTCACTTTACAGTATTTTCTGTGAGGCGCTTTGAAGCATCTCAACGACATGAGATGATGCGATATCAAATGCAAGGATTATTATTATCATTATTATGGCTGCGGGTCCATAAAGCCCACCACCTGCTCCCTGGACCCTATCCCCACCCTTCTCCTTGCCTCCCAGTTACAACTCCTTGCACTATTACTTGCCGACACAATCAACCTGTCCCTTTCATCTGGTATCGTTCCCACCCACTTCAAAACAACCACCATCACCCCATCCTCAAGAAACCCTCCCTTGATGTGTCACAGCTTTCTAGCTACTGGCCCATCTCCAATTTCCCCTTCCTGTCAAAGGTGCTTGAAAGAGTCATTGCCTCCTAGCTTTGGTCCTTTCTCTCATTCCAAACCCTCCATGAGCCCTTCCAATCAGGTTTCCGCACTGCCCACAGCACGGAAACTGCTCTCGTCAATGTCACTAACAATATCTTGACCATCTGTGATCAGGGCTCCCATTACCAACAGCTTTTTCCACAGCCCCCACACCGTCTTGTGTGGTGTTCCTCAAGGCTCTGTCCTTGGTCCCCTCCTCTTCACCTTCTACATGCTCCCCCTCAGGTGACATCATCTGCAGGCATGGGGTAAATTTCCACATGTATGCAGATGACACCCAAACTCTACCTTTCTGCTTCCACCCTCAACAACAGGAGTACCAGCATCCTGACTGCCTGCCTGACTGACATTGAGTCCTGGACAAGACAACTTTCTCTAGTAGAATGTCCGCAAGACTGACGCCCTCCTGATTGGCTTGCGTCAGCATCTCTGCACCTCAGGCGCCAACAACATTAGCATCCAAAGCTTCACTCTCCACCTCTCTAAGCCAGTCAGGAACCTGGGCGTCTGTTTGACCCTGAACTGTCCTTCCTCCCCCACACCCACGCCATGACCAGAACTGCCTTTCACCACCTTTGCAACATCCCCAGACCCCGCCACTGCCTCACCCCTCAGGCTGCCAAAATCAACTCCACACATTCGTCACACTAAGGCTCAATTATGGAAACTCCCTCCTAGTCGACCTTCCTGGTGATTCCCTTCACAAGCTGCAGATCATCCAAATCATCGTGTCCTCACCTGCACCAGACTCAACGAGCACATCACTCCCACCTTTGCCCAGCTCCATTGGCTCCCAATCCCCCAGACGATCGAATTCAAGATCCTCGTCCTCATTTTCAAGACCATTCACGGCCTTGCCCCACCTACCTCCCTGACCTGCGATCCCCCTATGAACATCCCTGCCCACTCCGTTTAGCAGGCTCTGGCCTGCTCCATCTACCATTAGCTTTCAGCCTCTCTGCCCCCACACACTCTGGAACTCCATCCTACAGTCCCTTCACCTCGCTCCCTCCCTCACCTCCTTCAAGGTCGATCTCAAGACCCTTCTCTTCGACCGTGCCTTCAGCTGCCCTCCCAACTCTCTCCCTCCCCTCCTAACACTCCCGCCACTCCCCCTACCCTGCTCTTCTCCCTTGCTTGGGTCCCGTCTTGACTGTTCAGCGCCTTGGGATGTCCTCCCGACGTGAAAGGCGCTCTACAAGTGTAATTTTGTTGTTGTTGTAGGATGGGGGTCGTTCTCAGTCCCAGCTTCTCTGACAAACCTCTACATGTCCTACTCTGTACGGCACGTTGCGCTGTATTGGCTCTCCCATACCTGGCCTAATACTCTCTAGCATTAGGTAAGCAGGGTTTGTTTCTTTGGGGGAAGAGAGTGCAGATTCAATTACAGATAGAGGGAAATGTGGAACTCTCAGTTTGGCTACTGTTAAACATGGCGGTGGGTTTGAGGACATGTCAGGCTGACCCTCCCCTTTCATTCCCATCCCCCACATACACACAAAAAATACTGCCAAGTTGTGCATCTGCACTCCCAGATTGTACCCTCCAGTATTGCGATATTTATGGAACACGATAGGTGCAAATTAACTGCCTCATTTACCTACTAACAACATTAATTTCATTTCTAATTAATTGGATTCCATAAAGCATCTCAAGACATTTGTTTCACATGAAAGAAACCTTACGAAATGGCAGTGGCTGATACACCCATCAACGACTACCACATAATACTCTGTGTGTTATTTACTCCACTCCTGCTAGGGTGATGCTTTGAAATCTTCCTCTTTGTTCAGCTCGCTCACTCCAGCTTTGACCTGACTTTTGATCGTCTGTATGCAGCTTTCTTAGCTGTACAATGCCACAAGAGTTCCTATTTTAACAGCCTTTAACAAGGCCTCAATGGATTGAAAGGGCCTTTTCCTTCTGTGTTTACTAACTATTTTAACTTCTGTTACTGAGAAGGAGAGCTTCACATATCCCCAATCCCTAACAGAAATTCCATCCTTGCTACCACAGTCTACACATTTATAAAAATTAGTGAAAGCAACATCGTTGGTGATATCACTGTGAAACCCTAAATACCAAATAATATCAATTTAGTTTTTGTAGATACTGAACCACAGTATGTAAGCTATACAAATTGCCTAATGCAGCCCTAATAATATATATATTAAAAAAACTATGCATGTATTTTCATGCATTTCTTAAAACCATTCAAAAGCTAACTGTGTTTTAGTGTCAGAAAATAGTGTGATTTCTGAGGGAGCTCAGCCTCTCTGATGATTCACTTAAAAGTTTTGATCCGAATCTTTGTTGAGTTATCAGATCTTCAGGAGAGCGAGACAGGCAATCAGTATTAGGGTTAGGATTAAAGTCACCCCACTTTTCTGTTATAATGGGGAAGACGTTGGGGAGAAAAAGAAAACTATGGTTTTTAGGGCCAAATTGCTCCCGGAATTCACCGCCTAGCCTCAAAAAATTATAAATGTTCACTGATGCCAGAGTGCAGCAGACACAATTGTACCAGTTATAGCCTTCGAGGCGTAAGTAGGGGGATAAAAAAACATGGAGAATAAATGAGCACAGGTTTTCAGGCAGAGCTGGAAGACCACATTTTGAGACTGTGCAAGATGAAACGACTGCACAACACTGACTTTAAACTGACACAATTCTATTTTAGCAAGAGGCACAGCAATTTTCACACCTTATAAAAAATAAATGCAAGCAAGGTAGCGAGGGGTGCCAAATTTAGACACACTTATTGCATGGTTTTGCAGTTCAGCATGACAAATGTCCGAAAAATTAGTGCCTTCGATAGCAAGGCAAGTAAACAGATCAACAAATTACGTGGAAGCATATATTGAGCAGAACGGCCACATTATCAGAACCCATTTTTGCTGAAATGGTCTGACATTTGAAAAGAAAGTGAATCTCGTCTTATGCAAAATTGCAGCAGAAATGACTTGATTCTGACACCTAGGAAAAGTTGTTCTTCCAGAAAATGTGTATCAAGTGGACTTCACTGAAATCAGTAAAATAAATATGCTGCTGTGCGCAATTGGTTGCCGCCTTTTGCACACAAAATATAGTCAGTTCACTTTATATATAGTGCATTACATTCTGTGAAGCATTTTGAGACGTCTCAAAGATGTGATAAGGTGCTCTATCAAATGCAAGGATTATTATAATACAGGGCAGCAGTCCCTTTCTTTGCTTATACAGTTACACTCCAGGAAATTATGCACAGAAAAAAATGATGTACGATTACAGCATTCTCAAGTTACATCCACATGTTATAACTACAATAAGTAAAATTGGTCATTCACTTCATGGCTAGATGTGGGACATCGCTGTCTGCCGCAGTCACTACATTTTGCTTTAAAAACCTTTAAGATACTTTGGGACATCTTGATGACATAATAAGGCAGGATATCAAACTCAACGATTATAATTATTATTATTCTTCATGTCAAAACTTCCACACATAAAAATATTAATTAGCTTTGAAGAGAAGTAAATTTGTAGATGACTCTCAGGTGATACCCTATTCTCTACTATGTAGAGACATTTATTAACCTACAGACATTTATTAATCATGTAATAAAGATTGATTCAATAATTACTAAATAATTTCCATTGATTGCTAATTCCACAACTAAAGGCCCTCTCTTTGTACATATGATATATAATACATCCCCTAAAAACATAAGGCAGCTATATTGGGAAAGATCATTCAACAACAACTAACATTTATCTATGTAACGTCCCTCACACAGGGCAGCATTCCAGAGCCCTTTCAACATACAGTATCATGATGTAGGGTATAATCAGTATCCTTCTTTCAAATCATTGTCCTACCCCAACCACATATCCTCAAGTCTTCAAACCATTCAACAACAACAAAATTACATTGCATAGCACCTTTCACATTGAGAGAAAGTGCCAAGTTGCTACCAATCCTCCAACTAGCCGCAGTTAACTTACTAGGTAGTGCAGTAGCTCATTTCATATAATAATAAAAAGTGCGATGAACTTACTCCTTATGGAAGTTTATCTTGCGGCTTTCCTCATTTCATAGCTGTGTCTTTCTCTTTTGTATTGCATAAAATACATTTACATCCATTTTATCAATTGCCCATTAATTTTTGTGATAAGAGAGTGGGTGGGTTTAGCTTCTTTAGCCTCTCTTTTCAGCTCTCAGTGATCAAAACCCTGGAAGTGTCTTTATTGTCTTTCTGTGAATCTTTCCCACTGCCTCTAGTTTCCTCGGGTACGGCAATCATACATGGAGAGAATAATCCAAGCATGATCTCACTAATGCTTCAGAAAGTGTCAGTAATACTTTAGATTTATATTTTGTGGATTACTTATACACGCCAGCATTTCATTTTGTGCAAATCCAAGTATGTAATACCAACTGCATTACTCTTATCTACCATGTCAGGTTAGCTAAGTACGACCTCCCCTTCCTGAATCTCTGCCGACTCCCCTTTAACAAGATATGCTTTTCCAGGTTTTAATCCGAAGGACAGGAGGCTGAAATTTCACTGTTACCTACTTATGCTGTGTGAGTTTATGATATTGCTGTGAGCAATTCGGGTTGTATTTGGCTACAAAGTACACAGGCAATATACTTGAGTAAAATCATATGAAGTGCTTTGAGATGTCCCCCCGATGTGAAAGGGGCTATATCAAATGTAAAGATTCTTCTTATTGTTATCATATGATTTAAATTTATCTAGCGCCTTTCGGGTCAGGTGACACCGCAGAGTGTGTGAATTAATTATATTTTAATATTCATATGTATTATCATAGCATACTGGGAGAAATTATGTCTTTCACGTGAAATATAGAAGCATTAGGGAGAGATATGGAGCAAATAATAGGATTGGATCTTAAATCAATGTGTTATGAAGGAGGTTAATTCCCTTTTGACTTACTGGTAACATTCTCACCAAAATGTGGTACAATGGGGCACTACCACAGCATCAGCAGCAAATTTGACTGATGAACCTTTGTGATAAACTAGCCAGACTATTCACTTAGGAGTCAATAATTATCACAAAATCCTTCCACCTGCTTTCTCTACCTACAAAACTCTCCCTCACTATGCTTTTCAACATCATCTTTATTTTCCCTTCAGTCCATTTCCTCCCATCGAGCTCGGGCTGCATTGAAAAGTACTTTTGAGACGTTAACTTACTTAAAAAATGTGATACATGTATATCTTGTTGCTGTTTTACAATCATAGAAATTTATATCACAGAAGAACATTCAGCCCATCTTGTCCGTACTGACTCTTTGAAAGGGCAATTAATTAATTAATTCCTCCATTCCATTCTTCCCCTACCTAGAAAGGATATACCGGTACTGCTTGTGTGAAGGGCTCAATATAAATGCAAGTTTTTACTTAGTTCTCTCCTAAAATTAATATGGATTCTGCCACAAACACTACTTCTGATCTGTTTGTGTAAAAAAATGTTTTAATTCTCTTAGTTTAATGCCCTCCAGTCATTGGCTCACCAACCATTTGGAAATAATTTCTCCCATTTGACTCTTTCAAAATCCATCATAATTTTTAGGCCTCTATCAGGTCTCTCCTCAACCTTCTGCATTCAAGTGAAAATAAGCAAAGCTCCTCCAGCCTCTGGCATTCTGCTCAGCCATTTTATCATCCGAGTAAATCTCCACTGCTCCCTCACTATGGCTCCATCCTAAAGTGTGGTGACAAAAATGGACACAGTTCTCTTAACTTACTAACTGTGAAGAGTGAACTGGTTCAGTATGAGACGACAACAAATACTTGCACCCTATAATGCCCTTCACGCAGTGTGGCTGTCTCAAACCTCATGCACCTACTACTTCCCATCAGTGACTCACATTTACAGCAATGCGATCTGTCACTCAGTGCATTTTGTTGTTTAAAAATCTCTCATGAATATTGATGGAACAGTAATCATGCCAAGCTTATTCCCAAAAGACTCTCTTACTCAAGGAGGTCTTAGTTTCAGGTGTAGAGGATCATTCTGTGTTACAGTAATTGCAGACCTATCTAAAAGCTGATCTTGCCCAAATGTGTTCCATGTTGCCGTACAAATTATTGAATGTGACAGATGCCTGGCCACCTTTGCTATTTTAGGTGTTGCTTTTCTACTTCTACAGCTAATATTAAAAAGGCAAGTAGTTTGATATGTTAGTATCAATCATGATTGTAAAAGTTAATGCGAGTGCATTCTTACACAATACTTTGTTCCTGGAATGAGTTCACAATCAGTTATAGTATACTCAATTTTGTTGTCGTTGTTGTTGTTGTTGTGCTGTTGTACTTGTTAATGTCAACTCTTGCTGTTCTGTGCATGCGCAAAGCAGAAAGTGACTTCGCTAGCAACCTAACGACTCAGAAGTCGGCCATTTCATCTTCAGTTACAACACTACCACCAACAACAACACAATTACATTTATAGAGCACCTTTCATGTCGGGTGGACGTCCCAAGGCGCTGAACAGTCAGGAGTTGGGACCCGAGCATGGGATAGGGGCAAGGTAGGGGGGAGGGGAGGGAGAGAGGTGGAAGGGCGGCAGAAGGCACGATCGAAAAGGAGGGCCTTGAGACCGGCCTTGAAGGAGGCAAAGTAGGAAGCGAGGCGAAGGGACTGTGGGATGGAGTTCCAGAGTGTGGGGCAGAGAGGCTGAAAGCTAAAATAAAGGATACTTTTGAGGACATCAAAGTCAAGGACCTATGTCAAGACAAACAGAATGGAATATGATGGCGACCATATGACCTCAAAGTTGGCCATTTTTCCTTTTAACATGGGAACCAGCAGATGTGCTCTTTGTGTATTGCCCAGTTACACACATGTGCAGTTGAACAGTGACGCAGTAAAATGCAGGTTGGGATTTTATGGATTTTGCATTTAACAAAGTGCTTATTAACATCAAAAATCTTACAGGGTTTCACACTGGATTCCTGTTAAGAAAGACTATGTTTCAACATGACATATGTGAGTCAATGTTGCATTTGTCAGGGTTTCAAACTTTGCAGACTCAAATCTAATATAATCATGTCTGCATCCCATAGAATACAGTAATACAGGTATCCCACCCCAACCGCAGCCTTGCCAACCACGAAACTCATGCATCCACAGTTTGCTAAACGCGACAACCCTCCCAAACCGCGTTTTGCATTTTGCGCATCCGCAATTTAAATTCGCGAATGTTCAAGTTTCACTCCTCCAAACAAGAAACCGCATTCATCCGCGTCTTGGTGTGTATTCATCCTCTCCGCGTTTCCCGCCTATCAGCATCGTTACTACCCCACGTGGTCTAGCTGCACTCGTGGATCTACAGGTACTGTGTGTGTGTGTGTGAACAGCTAGCGTATAGCACTAGGACCCAGTTTGCAATGTTGCAACCAACCAGCGACAATGCTTCTCTCTTAGGATTAAGGTAAATACTGTACAGTAACATGAATTTATTGTCGCTTCTCCGCAGCCTAGCTGGTAAGTTTGGGAGCATTGGCTGCCAGCATCTGCAGATCTCTCTCTGTAAGTTCTCTTCCCCCACCCTTCTCTCTCACTTTCTCCAGCCCCCCCAGCCCGCCATGTCACCCCACCCCCCAACCCACCGTGTCACCCCCCCCCCCCCAGCCTTCTGTGTCACCCCCACCCCAGCCGTTCGTGTCATCCCCTCCCCAGCCCTCCGTGTCACCGTCCCCCACCCAGCCCTCCGTGTCATCCCCCTTCCAGCCCTCCGTGTCACCCCCCTCCCCCACCCACCTCCCCTCCGTGTCTCTCTCTCTCTCTGTAGCGGACTGCTGCAGATCGTGGCAGCTAATGTGCCCAAACTTACTCCCCCTATCCACATGTATGTTTTTTTGTGTTTAGTTTTACTAAATGCGAACTTACTTCCCCTATTCCCGTGTTTCCCATAGGGCCCTGCACTTTCCAACTGCGATTTTTCCAATCATGAAGGTTTACAGGAACGTATCCCCTACGGTTAGGGAGGGATACCTGTACAGTACTTTGGGAATTTTTCTTCAAGTAAGGTTATATTTTAACGTATCACCTTGAATTCACTGAGATGAGCACGACAGTCTTGCATAGTCAGCGGTCTCAAAAAAATCTAATGTGTTTACTTTATCAGGAGTTGTAATAATAATGCATCATAATCCTCGCATTTGATAAAGCACTTTATCATGTTTTCAAGATATAACAAATCGCTTCACAGAATATACTATAAAATGAAATGACTATATATTCTGTGGACGAGACACAGCAACTAATTGTGCGGTAGTGTCCCACAAACAGTCATGGATTTTTTTTTAAGACATTAGCAGCTCTGGAAAAGTGATCTGCTAAACATCAAACGACTGGTTTCCTACTGCTGAGTAAACAGAGGCATGCGGAGTAAAGAAACTTGCCTAACCTGGCAGGAATCAAGGCGCAGTAGAGGGGAGCTGAGGAGAAATTTTTTCACTCAGCGAGTTGTTCGAATCTGGAATGCATTGCCTGAAAAGGTGGTGGAGGCTGATTCGATAACAACTTTTAAAAGGGAATTAGATCTTTATTTAGGAAGAACGGGTCTATTAGGCTATGGGGAGCGGGCAGGGCAATGGGATTGAATCGCTCTTTTCAAAGAGCCGGCACAGACTAGATGGGCCGAATGGCCTCCTTTTGTGCCGTAAAATTCTATGATTCTATGATTCTATGAATCAAACCCAGGTCCTTTTGCTTGCAAGGCAAATGCAAATGCACCCGTTGCAAATCTTTTATAAAAAAAAAGCTTACTGGCGATTTTAAAAACAGTTACAGACCTTGAACCGATCCTGGCGTTGGCAAAGTGTTCCATCAGGCATTGGTCCTTGGCACTTGTGATTTACTGGCTGAAACTTTCCAGCAAAGGTGATGTATCTGGTCTTCAGCATGGCTGCTAACTCCTTATTCTCAAATTCTTCCTCTAGCTCTTTGGGTCTCCAAAAACGATGCTGAGAGTCCACTCTAGAAAACATTGAACGGAAGGATGAAAAGGCTGGAACCAGGTAAATGCACCGAGTGGAGATGTGCACAGTGAATTCTATGCTTACATAACATAACACAATTGTTAGAATTGACAATAATCTGAAACCAGCAGAGTGCTGAGCCACAAAGTGCCGGGTTGTGGGATCTCACCACATTTTCATTTTCTTTATGCACTGATCTCGGCCAGAACGTTGGAGAAATCGGTTCCACAAGACCACAAGAGGCTTAGATAAAGCAGGCCCTTCAGTCCATTTGAACCTCCAGAATATCCACCCTACCGTGTTCACAGTGCTCCCAGCTGTTACCCTTCATGAAGGGCGCAATACACAACAACAAATTGCATTTATATAGCGCTCTTCACACAGGTTAATGTCCCGCAGCACTTTTGGGTGTGTACACAAACACACAAGTTATTGTTGTTTCCCCCATCACACAATCAAGCTGTTTTTTTTTCCAAATGAGACTCCTGGCCTCATGCATCCTTCCTGGCAACCCGTTCCAGTCGTTAATTACTCCTCTGGGTAATGATATACTTCCTGGTATCTATCCTGAATTTACCCATTGAAACCCTAAACCCTTGTCCTCTAAAGATAACTTCTAACTGGAAAACAATCTATACTGTGGGTGGAACATCTCAGCATGGCAACTGCACAGGTGAATTTGCAGAGCAAAACATACAAAAGCAAAACTGGGCAAAGTTTTGCCTCAACACTTATGTCACAGAACGCTCTACTTCCCAAAGTGCCCAAAGGAGGAGACAGAAACAACAGAGGGAAATAAATAGAATTGTTCAATAATAATAAAACACCTTAAAATGCCATATGTAATTCTAAGTTAAAGAAGATATTTATTCTGATGTGTGCTAAATGGTGGATATGCATGTCGGAAGAAAGGAGATGGTTTCACTGTCTGCAACACTTCACACCCAGGGCTTCTCGTGTCTCAAGCAAAGGATAGAATGCCCTCTTGTGGCTGAACGGTGACACCCACTGTCTATTGGAAAGGTTCTGATAACAGCCTAGTACTGTGTACTTGATCATATCATTTAAGCCCAACATGAAGTTAAGTTCCAGTAAAAATGTAACATAAAAAGATAAAAGGAGATTGGGTAACTCTTGCAAAGCAATGGTAAGCAAAGTCACAAAAGCATAATTGTACATTGTATACATGAGGTGAACTGCGGCATTCTGGACTGCCAGTGTCACAATGTGGGAACATTGTTTAATGCCCAGAATATGTCTCCAATCTTAGTAATGCTGCTTTCAAATGCCAAGATCCCTAAGCGTTTTCTGATTGGTAAACACATGGGTTTGGGTTCACCTCTGAGCACATAAACACGTCTTTAACCCTGTCCCCCACCCACCCCATGGTCGGGTCCTGACCCTTGACTGTTCAGCGCCTTGGGACGTCCTCTCGACTTGAAAGGCGCTCTACAAATGTAATATTGTTGTTGATGTTATTGCACACTTCCTTTTTTAGTAGTAATCAAACATCTTTTACAATAATAGAAAAAATACTCCTTGCATTTGATATAGCGCCTTATCACATCTTCGAGACGTCTCAAAACGCTTCACAGTATATATGGTAAAGCGAACAGACTGTTTATTCCACATACACACACTGAAACACACCCTGGCACAGAACACAATCAGTGTATTCTCAAGAGCTGGCTGTTCAGTTATTCTCTTTTACAATTGGGGGAATGTCCCGTGAAGGTCAGCAAAACATATGCTAGAGAAAATATCTTGAAAAAGAGGTTGGTGTTCAAGAACAGAAAAATGGTGACATCTTTGTTTCACTGCACATTTTTGTCATAATCAGTGCACTCTGGTGAAAAATTAAAAACAAGATGTGCCCAATGTATGGTTACCACCTGTTGCAAACAAAACAAATAGTGCAGTTTAGTGACTGTTTTCCTCAGGAACACACAAGTTTGTAAGATGTGAAAAGCGCTATATCAAATGCAAGGATTATTATTATTATTAAGTTTGAGCTGATAAGAGTCATCTCTGTTTCATAGAAGTACTACTGCTGATAATGTCCACCATTGGACCACAATAAAGACATTTATCAACTTTTACTAACCCCCAATTTTTCTTTTGCCAGCCACCAGGAGCTACCTCCTGTTAACTGTGCTCCCGTCAACACTGTGGGTATATTATCTTTGCTTGGCATAACCTGACAACACCAGCATCAGCTACCACAAACACCTGGACAAAATACAAATATTTCTCTTCCGAAGAAATAGTCACAACTTAAAACCTCTGTTTGACCTATGGACACCCTTTCCCTCCCACTTTGCTTCAGACCCAGCCCATTGTAATAATAATAATCCTTGCATTTGATATAGCGCTTTCCACATCTTATCAACGTCCCAAAGCGCTTCACAGAATATACTGTAAAGTGAATTGACTGTATATATTTGTGGGCGAATCCCGGCAGCCAATTGCGCACAGCAGTGTCCCACACACAGTCATGGATTAAAATGACCAATTTTATTATTGTGTTTTTTTGGAGGGATTATTATTGTGCAGCTCTTCAAGACATTATTCAATCTGAAGGGCGTCATATAAATGCTGCTGATATTGCCCTTGGTGAATTTACCCAGAAAATGGCTTTTACACATGGAAATATGTAAACCTGGTTGATTTTCCCATCCCAAATCTCTGGCATTGCCACCTGCAGTGGCCCAGCTACCTATGTAAAGCGATTCACCCCACTACACTTTGAGTTGTGTATGTCCTAATTAAGAATTTCAAGTTGCTATTGACTAATCTGATAACCAGCTCTTCATCTCCAAGCTGTAACCTCTGGAATCATCATGGTTGCTCTTCTCTGAACCCTTTCGGACGTCCTCCCGACGTGAAAGGCGCTCTATGAATGTAATTTTGTTGTTGTTGTTTGACATATCAATGTCCGTTTTAATAATTGCACCCTGTATTCTAAATGTGACCTGAATAATAATCCTTGCATTTGATACATCGCTTTTCACGTCTTCTATACATCTCAAAGCGCTTCATACAATATACAGGTATCCTGCCCCAACCGCGGCCTCTTCAACCATGAAACTCAAGCATCCATGGTTTGCTAAATGCGACAAGTCTCACAAACTGCGGCAATGCATTTTGCGCATTCGCGATTTAAATCCGCAGGTTTAAATTCTCAAGTTTCACTCTCCCAAACAAGGGGCCGCATTCATCCACGTATTGGTGTGTATTCATCCGCTCCGCGTTTCCCACCTATCAGCATCTTTACTACCCCACCTGGTCTAGCTGCACTCGTGGATCTACAGGTACTGTGAGTGTGCGAACAACTGGCGTATAGCACTAGGACCCAGTTGCAATGTTGCAATCAATCAGTGACAACGCTTCTCCTTTAGGATTAAGGTAAATACAGTAACATGAATTTATTGTCACTTCTCCACAGCCTAGCTAGTAAATTTGGGAGCATTGGCTGCCAAGATCTGCAAATCTCTCTTTGTGAGTGCATCTCAGACTTTAGAAAGGTCTCTCTCTCACCTTCTCTCTATTTTACCTTCTCTTCCCCCCACTCTCCTCTCCCCCAACCCCCCCTTCTCTCTCTCACCTTCTCTCTATTTCACCTTCTCTTCCCCACACCCCCTCCTTCTCTCACCTTCTCTCTATTTCACCTCTCTTCCCCTCATTCCCCACTCTCCCACCCCCCCTCTCCCCCTCCTCTCTCTCACCTTCTCTCTCTCTCTCTTCTCTGTCTGTGTGTAGATCGGTCAGTCAGTCAGACAGCCTCGCAGATTGCTGCAGATGCGCCCAAACTTACTCCCCCTACCCTCATGTATGTTATAACTGTATGTGTTTGTTTTGTGTTTAATTCTACGAAACGCGAACTTACTCCCCATATCCCCATGTTTCCCATAGGGCCTTGCATTTTCCAACCGCGAAAAAGCAAACGTACTCTCCCTATCCCCATATTTCCCATAGGGCCCTGTATTTTCCAACCGCGATTTTACCAACCGCGGAGGTTTACAGGAACATATCCCCTGCGGTTGGGGAAGGGTACCTGTACTATAAAGTGAATTGACTGTATACTTGTAGGCGAAGCGCAGCAGCCAATTGCGCACAACAGTATCATACAAAAGTCGTGGATTGATTGACCAAATTATTATTGGGTTTTCTTGAGGGCTTATTATTAGGCTTGTGGAGTAAGGCAGCTTGACCAAGGTTTCACATTACCGGGAGTCGAAATACGGCAGCCAGTGCGCACAGTAGTGTCCCCAAAAACAGTTGTGGATTGAAGTGACCAATTTTTTGGGGGAGAGATTATTATCAAGAATGTGGAGTAAGAAAACTTGCTCAAGATTTTGCCCTGCCAGGAATCAAATTCAGGTCTCTCACTTGATAGGCGACCACTAACCACTGAGCTACAGGACTCCAGAATAACAATCTATACAAGGTCAGAATAACTTGCTTCAATCCATAATTAAATGTCTTTGCGATATGCCCTGGTACTTAATTAGTCTTCATCATATTGACTTAATCCCACCAATGTATGGCCAAAAATTACACACCAAATCCCTTTTCTTTCACTTTTGCTAACAAGCTTCCCCTCATTGCATACTCATTAGCAACCATCCTGTTAACATTATATTAAAATTGTCAATACTGGTAAAAGCACAAACATATTCTGTACTGGATGCTCCTATCTGAAATTTACCATAATACATTACTAGGTATGAATACAGTACTGTACTTTCACAGCCTCATTGCTTGCTGTCAGCATCAATTTTGCAAATTTTACAGCATGTATCTTACTCCACATAACTTTAAGATCAATGTGAACATGAGTGAGCACAGTGGATCCGGCAGATTTCCAGGCTATACCCAGCCAGAGATTTTCTCACTTCAAATTCAAGTCTTGCTTTCAACAATAACGTGCATTTATACAGTGCCGTTTATGTGGGGTAGCATATTGGAGCACTTAAATTGCCAAATTTCTACATACTGTATTATATTACCAAACTATACATTCACCCCATCCAACTAATTGTATGAGCATTAACATTTTTACAACACATGTGGAACTTTATCAAGTGCATTCTGAACCTCAAATAAATAATATTGACAAGTTAATGTTGGTCATTCTTCACAGGGACCTATAGTGTCAGTGTGTTCAATTGTTTTACCTTCACAATATATAGTCAATTAACTTTACAGTATATTTTGTAAAGCGCTTTGAGACGTCTGAACGATGTGATAAAGCGCTATATCAAATCCAAGCATTATTATTATTAATAGAAATGGTTTGAACTAAAGGAAGAAAATTCTCTGAAAGCTGTAAAGATTCAATGCGAAATCCATCGCAACCTAGTTCTACATTGGCAGAGTATGGCTGGTGCTACAATTGGAGAAGGTTGGTATTAATACAATAATTGGACAGAGGAAATGGTACTTTCCTTCACACCTGATTATGTGAGGACTGCTTTGAAGTGCTAGATACTGACAAAGGATTCAGAAAATTGAAAAACACTTATTTTCTACGACATTCTTCCTCTTGATGAGGACAAAGAAAGATTGATGAAACTTTCACCTTTTGTCATAACTATCTGAAGTAACAAAGAGTCATGTTGTTAGATTGGGTCTCAATGACAATGTGATGTGGTATTATATAGTTTGTGTGTAATTAACAGCAACTGAAGGCTCCTGTAATTCAATTTACCATTAATTGCCAATTTATAGGTCAATTGTGATTTGTGAATGGCTTTTGAATACTAATTCAATGCTTAGAAAAGTGGTGATTAGAAGATTTTTTTTATATCAGTCCTATTTCACAAATATAATGTGCATATATGATATGCATCTGTATCTTAGGTGCATTCTTTTACAGCAGTTGCTTCCATTACATACAGGTCATTAAGAAGCTTTTACCTATTAAAGATATTAGTATTCCACTCCATATGGTTTTATTGGGATGATTAGATATGTTGCCTTCGAATGAGGACAATATCCTGCAAACAAAAGCTTGACAGAGTGTGCATATGGGTTGATGACTGGCAAATGAAGTTCAATGCAAATAAATTGAAGCTACTGCATCCAGGAAGCAAATAGGAGGCACATGCACATGATTAAAAACTGCCAAGGGGAAGCTGAAAGGGACCTAGATGTTTTAAGTTTACCGTTCAGCGTGTTAAAACAATGTGAGGCAGCAACAAACAAGTTAAACCGGATTCAGAGGTATATTGCTAAATCAATTGAGTTTAGATCCTCAGATTCAGGTCATGCTTTGTTAAAACTTGCACCCAAAACAATGTACAGTAAAAGCCCATTTATCCGTGACCCGATCAATTGGATTGTGCGACCCCCACCCCCGGGGCAATTCCCCATTCCAGCAATCGCGAGTATGCTCAATTTGCGCATGCGCGCAATCCATGAACACGTGCACTCATTAAATTTACGAACTCTTGAGTTTTTACCAATCTGTAAAAAATGCTTTCTTACCGATCATTTTACTGAGTGTGCTGGAATCTTTATTGGTAAGTACCCATACAATATTCTGTTTCTATATAGTATATTATTAATATGGTATGTTTCAAAATAAGTAAAATTTTAATACATAAAATAAGTAAAAATAATTGGTTAGAGCACGTGCCTTACAAGCGTGAGACCTGTGTTCGAATCCAGGCAGGTCAGGGCGAAACCTTGGGCAAATTTCCTTACTCCACATGCCTAATAATAATCTCTCCCCCAAAAAACCACAATAATAAAAAATTGGTTATTTCAATCCACAACTGTTTGTGAGACACTGTTGTGCGCAATTGGCTGCTGCGTTTCACCCACAAATATACAGTCAATTCACTTTATAGTATATTCTGTCAATCGCTTTGAGACGTCGATAAGATGTGAAAAGCGCTGTATCAAATGCAAGGATTATTTTAGTATTATATATTCAGCGCTTAGAGACATGGGCCTACCTGAAGGATGCCATAAAAAATGCTTTTGTTGTGTACAAGATGCTTAGGAAGATTGAGAAAGTAAATCCCAAACAACATGTCCAAATATGCTATAACAGCAGGGCAAGACGGCACAGGTTCAGTGTTGAGAAGGGTAATTTTAGGGCTGCCAGCCAGAAGTATTTATCTATATAGAGGGTAACTAATATCGGAAATGAGTTATTAGGGAAAGTGCCTGAGAGAAGAAAGCTGGATTAATTTACAATTTGATTGAATAATGTCACTCACCCATCCTAACCACGTGTGCAGTGTTAGATATTCTAGAAGGATGAGATCAATGGCCTTATTCACCAATTCCTTTGTTGCAACAAACTAGTCAGTAAGGGAATTCTCGCTTTGCCAATGTATGACTATAAACTTCATGATGTGAATTAGATTTTCTCCCAAAAAATAGTCAATTCGCTTTACAGTATATTCTGTGAAGAGCTTTGAGATGTCTCAAAGATGTGATAAGGTGCTATCAAATGCAAGGATTGTTATCATTAATTTTAATACTGTACCTAACTGATGCAAAAGTCCATTTAGAATAAAAAATGCTTAGGAACCTATTCAGTCTCATTACTTTCTGTACTGTTTTAATCAATAGGAACAACCAGATAAAATAAGTGGGCATGTTTTTAATTTCTAAGTTATTTTTCTCCTAATTCACTTTATGTTTTATCCTGTACCATCGAATCACTCGTCAGGTGGAGGATAGACAGGTGACCTGTTCAAAAACCTCTTGGGGTTCTTTTGACAGGGTTAGGATAGGCAAGTGACAAGCTGAAGCTTCAGATTTGCCTCACTCTGATAAAGTACCTTGTGTAGTGATGGTTGGGTTCCAGGAGGATGGTGGGGGCTCACTAGAGAGCAAACATGGCTAGCTCCACTTATACCCTTATATTACATTCCCTTAACTCTACTCAGTCTCCTTCAGCTCTCTTGATATACAGAACTCACCCTGTGGGAAAATCACTGAGGTAAACTTTTTATCCAATAGTTCACTAGTTCACCAACAAGCTACACGTACAGCACAAACACAGTGCCACAAAAACAGTCCCACAACTGTTTGTGGGACACTGCTGTGCACAATTGGCTGCTGTGTTTCACCCACAAATATACAGTCAATTCACTTTAAAGTATATTCTGTGAAACGCTTTGAGACATATAGAAGACATGAAAACCGCTATATCAAATGCAATGATTATTATTATAAACAATCATCTGCTAGGAATCTGATTTGGAACAAGGTTTTTTTTAACAATTATGGAGGTTTTAATAGTCAACGGGGAAACATTATTTTGACTTGTCAGTGAGTCAGTGAGTAGAGGGCATCAATTTAAGATCGTAAGTGAATGAGCAAATGGGGAGGTTAGAGGTACTTTTTTTCATGTTGAGATCAGTAAGGATACAGAATACCTCAAATGAAGTGGAGGTTGAGGTACAATCTATATTCAAAAGGAGACTGGATAAATACCTAAGATGCAGTCAGCTACACGGTTATGGGGAAAAATGCCAGATAAACAGGACACAAAGGCTTCTCTTGGGGGAGCCGTCACAGACCAATGGATGTTCCCCTGTGCTGTGAATTTGTATGGGTTTGAATTGCTGAGCATTAGGCCAACAAATCCTTACCAGCACCTTTTTTTAAAAAAAACAGGCGTTCACGTAAGCAACTCATCCTTATTGTCACCACAAATGGAATTGTCCCATTTACGATAAGCAGGTGAAGATTTCACACTGTGTTACTGGTCCTATGAAGATAGCAACTTTAAAAACATGCGTTATTCAATTGATTTTGCAAATTCACGTGACTCAAACATAGCGATTCACAAACAAAAAAAGCTGCAGCTTTTTCTTGCTTATTTTCACTGCTGACAGAGACGGACACAATTTCCTCCCTGTCGTGGTAAATCAGCATTCACAATTCATTCTGAAATGTATCAGCAATAGCAAAACAAATTACTTGAGTATCTGGCCAGCAGTCGACTGCTCTTTTCCCCAGTAATAAAGGTCTAATCCAAACGGCATCACCGGGGCTTTTTCCTTCTCTTGTTCCCTTTTCCTCTTATTGCTGCCATGTTCCTCTGACAACCCAGGATCAGCTGATGTGGACGGTTGTATGTCTGCTTCCTCCGAGGTTCCAGGCATGCTGTCGGCAGATTATTAAAAAAATCAATAGAAGATAATGTGCTGCACAATCGCTGTTCTAGTTTCATTAACCTTTGCACTAACATTCACATTAACGCAGACCCACTATGACTAACACTGCCATTATACACATTACAACTTGCCAGTGAATTTGATGAAGTTTCCAGCAAGCAACTTACTCGAAGGATTATAGATAATTCTGGAGGTCAGTGTAAGAGGGAAAGAACACAAGATACGTGCCTAGGACACTTAAAAGATGCACTACGGCAAATTATACTCACTATTTTTTGTGCCTCACTTACATTAGCAGTAAATGTAGCTTTGATGATAACCAACTAAGGCTAAATACTCGGAAGATGCAGGAAAACCTAATTTTCCATTTGAACATCAATTAATCCCGGAAACAGTATTACAGAATGAAAATTAAAACAAAGTACTAAGCACTTCCTATGTAAAATAGGGAAATTGCGGAAGCACTGTAGCTCTCCATAGTTGCAAGTATTCACCTCAAATTAAATACTATAGGAAAAATAGATTATTAACTGATGTGGAGTTTGGGGATTAAAGACAAATAATGAAGATTTTGTGCTATCGTCATATTTCAAAACTGCATAAACCAGTAGTAATGTGTTTAAAATGCATCCCATTTGGTTGCGTAAATCATGCAGTGTAAGATTTGATGCATTATTTATATCCACATGCACACTTTTATGATCTCCAGATTGAGCCATGTGACTCATGCATTCGTGCAAATCGATCATTTATCTGCTGACAGGAAAGTCGAGGGTTTGACCAACACACCAGATTTATAGCAGGCTTTTTCAACTAACATATCTACCCTCTTCAAATTTAACCCCACCGCTCGGGTTTATTATCCGCAAACTGCTTTGTCGGCTAACTAACCAGGTCAGGAAGGAAACAGTTTCAGCACATTTTCTCCAATTTTCAAACGAGTCATTTGCTGAGGCTATTGTTTGTCTGTCACACTGTTGTGCCTCAGTTTCGGAAAGGAACACATGTTATGAGAGCATTCTCAGCAATGAAGACCCAGGCAAATCCGTGTAGCTGTTTGGAGACGTTTAGAGTTCAAGCTTCAAAAATGAAAAATTATTCCTCAGAGCAGGAGATTTGAAAACAGTTACCGGAATTCCTTGTGATCATCCGATGTCAATATTCTAATACCCGATGTCAAGGATTCTCGCGTGGTTATTCACTTCATTACTGTTTGTGGGACAAATACACAGCGACTACACTCACACAATACATTCTGGAAATTTATATTGACAATGTAAGGAGACTATATAATATGCAAAGGTTTATTATTCTCAGCACTTTGTTCTCTCCTGATGTGTATAGGTTAGCAATTGATGCTAATGCTCACAGGAGTTGCTGTGTAATACAGTAATAAATAAATAGTTTAATTTCCTGCTTCTCACAGTGCCACTTCACAACCACTGAACCAGGAGCCTTATGTATTAGAATGTCAGCATATGTTGGCAAGACTAATTAGACTTTCTCAAATCGTAAAATCACCTAGAGAAACAAAAACAATGAGATGGGTAATACTATGGAATCTGTGTGTTTTCAATCTGAGATGAAACACAGTATTTGATTTGAGCATTACTGAAGACCAAAGCATTTCTGACCTACAGTGTTTTCTCCATTGAAAACATACACAATACTCAGCCGCGCATGGGTTAGCCTGCGATCTGAAGTCTCAGAAAGACAAACTTTTGTCGTCCTGCCTAACGTAGAAGAGAATTCTGCTCACGTCTACCAGTTCTGGTGGATGCTAAACATCTCATGGCACTATTTGAAACGCGAAGGCAGTTCCTTCGGGTGTCCTGACCACCTCCTTGTTGCTTATGGGATATTGCTGTGTGCAAATTGGCTGTTATGTTCACGCGAATAAATAGTAATTCCTGTCAACGCCTTGAGATGTCTCAACGTTGTATCAAGTTCAAGGATTTTTTAAAATACCAACAGAGTTTTTCTCAGTAGCTACACAGTGTTGATGCAACTAAACAGCTTCTTCGATGCCAATGAGCGACTTCTAGAGAGGATACCGTTGATTTGTAGGCAAGCAAAGGGAACATCCCACCCCAGCAATGACGAAAGACCTCCTGAGGAGCATTTCTTCTGGTGAAATTGGATGAGGGAGAAAACGTTGGCCAGGATATTAGGGGAACTTCCTGCTCTTCTTCCAAATAGTGCCATGGGATCTTTACTTGACACACAAATCAATGGTTTTGCAGCATCAGCCCAAATAATATATAAAACTCTGGAGAGACTAAACAAGTATTGTGCATGATCCAATTGAAGCTAGCAGATATTGTCAGTCCTCTTGTACAGACATTCATTCATTACAAGAACAAATTTACTGGTAGTACTTTAAAGTCTCTTAACCTAGGACCTGTTAGATTCACTTCTTGTTGCAATCATTATGATGCATCCTTACAAGCTCTATACATTGTCAGTGTCAGGACCAACAAACTAATGAGAAGTCCCACGAGTTTGATCAGATTACACACAAGACAATGATCTATACAAACTTTTCTTCAATCAGTTGTATGGGAAACATAGCATGAAGGCTCCCCACTACTGGTAAAACTGTGGTGAAATAATGTTGCTTAGTGTTTCTTCCTTATTCAAGGGTAAAGCCTTACAAGCAAGGCCATCAAGACCAGTCAACAAGAGACAATCTTAGATAGATGACTTCTCCGTTTGAGGAGAGTCTCCTGTTAAATGACCCAAAAGATCCCAACTAATTCATAAAGACCAAATACTTTCAGCTGGATTGTTTCAAGGTGCTCGGTCACTGTTACCACTGCACAAATACTTCATCCACATCCATTTCCTTCTTCCTTCAGATAAGATGTTAAAGTGAGGCCCTGTTTGCCTGTTCAGTAGGATGTAAAAGATCCCATGATACTATTGAAAAAGAGAAGGCAGTTTATCCCAGTGTCCTGGCCGACAATGCTTTAGATAGAATTCATCATTCACTTCAGATATTTGTGGAACATGGTGTGTGAAAATTCGCTGCCGTGTTTGCCTACAAAAAACATAGTCACTACAGTTTACTGAAAATTGAAGCACTTTTGGACTTTTCTATAAGTATTATCGAAGGCAAGGATTATTATTTTAACAATGCTTTCTGCAATGTACTACTACATCAAGAAATTCTCTCATATATCAACCTATGAGTCTACTTCGCAATAGAGCAAAGGACAGCAATGATCTACACATTCCCCAACAAAATACCTCTACTATTTTCTAACTACTGTAGTATGGAATTATATGCCTTGTTTACACAATACTTTTTGTAAATAAATCAGATAATTATGTTGACTGTTTGCAAAAAGCAAAGTCAGATTTTAATTTCATGATCCACAAGCAAATGTGTTGTAGCTTATTTAATATTATCAGAACCATTTTAACTATTAATTTCAGTCTCAGTTGATCATTGAACCGGATCCCAGAACATTCTCAGATAATCCCAGAATTATCAGTGCCTTGGGATGTCCTCCTAATGTGAAAGTTGCAGGGACCCATGTTGTAAAGAATGTTCTCCAGGCAATCCCATGGATCTCATGCAGATTCATAAGTCTAAATAATAATTATTGCCCTTTACATAGCGTCTTTATATGTAAAATGTCTGAACTTTGCTGTGAAGTATAGCAAATGTGTAGTTGCATACAAAAGTGGCAGCCAATTTTCTCACCACTGTCCCAGAAAAAGCCTTCAAGAGAATTACTAATTTGGGGGATTTTGGCCGGGACAAGGGAAAACTCCCTTCTCTTTTCAAATAGTGCCGTGCGACCTTTACCGTGAACAGGCAGATGGGACTTCAGTTTAAAATCTCATCTGAAGATATGCAGCTCCACCAATAAAGTGTTTTCTCAATATTTTGAGCTCAAAGTAATGTAATAATAATATGAATCAATATAAAAATAATAATACTCCTTGCACTTGGTATAGTGCCTTATCATGTTGGAAAGATGTCTCAAAGTGCTTCACTGGATTTACTGCAAAATTGAGTAATTATGTATTTGTGGGGCTCCAAACCTTATGCCTCAGTGCAACCAACTGAACCAGGCTGACACTTCATTTCAGCTCATAGCCAAGTACTCAATAGAACCAAGTGTCGAAACTCGATGTGAATATAAGGGTTTGACTGGCTGGTATACAGGCACACTTGCCAGTGACCAGGCAGCAGTGACAAGCACTAACCTTATTAGGAATCACTTTTCAGCTTTTTAAAGACGGAGCAGTCTTTATTGATATCTCACTTGGTGCACTGACATCTCATTTATCCTACTGAAGTAAGAGGAGAGACTCTCACCTATAAAAACATTGGCTGCTTTCAGAGGCTATTCAGAAACTATTAATAGGTGATTAGAAGAGTTTTCTACAAGATAAAGCGACACTGAGTCACCTTAGATTTTTGGCACACATTGCAGAAGACAAACAGAATGTAAGTAACAGTTTATACTGCAAACGAACCAGTTTGTTCTCAACAGGAATCTGGTGACCTAACAATGAATGAGACACGAGGGAACTGTGCAAATAGCAATAATAATTTGCATTTATATAGCTACCTTCTCGCAGGATAGTAACTGAGCGCTGTATAACACACTTAATATTAAAACACAAGTTGGTCTTAGTGGAGATTGATATATCAATCATACCAAATTGCCAAATAATCATAGATATGTAAGAAAAGTGTTACCTTTGTGATGCCTCCCTGCAACACACATCACTAGTCTAAATATCTGGCTGTTTTAAGAGCATAATGATTTAATAAAAATAATACAGTACCTACATTTGTTACAGTGCTTGATCACATTGTGAGATGTTTCAAAGCACCTTCACAGAATACATTGCAAAATTGCTTGACTATATTTTGTGGGTAAAATGAGGTAGCTACTTGCACACAGCAGTGTTCCACAAGCAGTTATGATGATTTTTTTTTAAAAAGGGATTATTATCCATCAATCTTCTAACAACTGAGTTGCTACTTATTGCGAGTCAAACAGAGGTATGTAGAGTAAGGAAACTTGCCTAGGGTTTTACCCAGCCCGGGAATCAAACCACTACTCCACGGATCTTCACTGGATAACAATTCCATAATTTTGAAGAGCTGCAAGTTGTTGTTGATAACATTCAGAATAAGACGGCAAAGCAGAATGACAAAGCAAAAGGGATAGACTTGTTTTTAAAAGAGGCACAGCCTTGCTTTACAAATATATAAAACTAAACACAATGTCCCTATTCCACCACCACCACAACATACCTGTACATCCCATCCAACTTCTTCTTTAAGATCTTTAATGTTGCCGCTGCACATGTTGGATCTAAGTCCTCATCTCTTCTTCTTGGTGGACGGAGCTGCGGGCACGATGATTGAGGCCCAGCAGATGCTTTGACTGCCCTCGCTGTCTGCTCAGACTTTTGTACCTGCGGCTCCAATCCTGTGTCAGAGTTAAGTAAATGCTTTTAAATTGGGCAAATGTCAAACTATACTTATCTACCACAGTAACAAGCATTCATTGAATTGTACTGTACAAGATTCAAAAACCTGGCTAATATTATTGATAGATTCCATTTTATTTCAATCATCTTTGTTTGACTTAATTGTGGTAATATCCTCTCATGGGCAATTTTTCATTACCCGATTCAATGTACTGGAGAGATAAGTGACTGAATTTCAAGATGACACAAATTTGGTCAGTCACTTTAACCGTTTGTGGGACATTGTTGTGCAATTGGCCACCACCGCATTTCACCCACAAAATATAGCCAATCCACTTTGCAACACATTCTCTAAAGCACTTTGAGACATCTCAATGATGTGATAAGGCACTTTTTCAAATGCAAGGATTATGCTGCCCATAAAATAGTCACTACACTTACAGTACATTCTGTGAAGCGCTTTGAAACATCTCGAAGATATGATAAGGTGCTATATCAAATGCAAGGAATATTATTATGAAAATCATAGTCTTAAATGTAAAAACAATTTGGTACCACAAACCGGAATTTCATCTGGTTTTATGTTCAAGAACCAGAAGAGGGATATAGCCCAGCAAGATCATTTAGCCTTAAGTTTCTTCTTTTTAAAGAACGGTCTTCCAAAGTAAACATGAATTTAATAACTTTCCGAAATTGTGAATGATTTTGAAGTTTGAAGTAAAATAATCTTAGAGAATAAAGAATTGTCGGCCTCAGGACAAAACTCCCATCACCCCTCAGTTGAATACACATACAATTAAAATTGGTCATTCACTTCATGGCTTCTTGTGGGACATTGCATGGCTCAAATTGACTGCTGTGTTTGGCTACACGTACAGTCACTATACTTAATACTGTATATTATATGAAGCGCTTTGAGACATATTCCTCAAATTCAGGTAATCATAAATTATAAGACCACAGTCTTTAATGCCAGGATTAATATTAAAAGCCAGTTACAAGGACATATCCTGCCTTGGCTCCCATGTGAAGAAGGTCTACTTATATGATATGCCAGAGTCACTGTTGCCTGTAGACCTGTGCCCAAAAGATAAATTAACCTTGGAAGGAGGGTGGATTGGGGGAAAGAAAGGGGTAATTAAAGTGGGGGGAAGCATTAAATAAATTACTTGGTTTAGAATGGGGTTAGATAAAAAAAGTGTCAGGCAATTCTACAGCAGCGAAGGGTTGTTAATCACAATCATCCCTATGAGCAGACACAAAGCAAACTGCTATTAACAGATCTAATGGAATAAAGTACCTATGATTTTTTTAATAAAAAGTGTAAACTCTCTTCCACTTTTCACGAACAGAATTAGTTTGATCCGCATTGTTGCAACAGTGACCTTCGTCCAAATAAAAAAAAACTATTAAATACCAAAATCTTTCTGGAAATTGCTCAAAGTGTCACCTATTTGCCTGAAGCAATAACACAGATAGAGTTAAAAAGATTAATCAATAGTAGGAAATGGCAAGGCTGGGCCTGTGGCTGAAAGCTAGGCCGCTGAATGCTGACATTATTGATTTTAGCAAGTTCACCAGGCCTTGTAATTAAAATGTAAATTTGAGAAAGAGATTATGTCCTGACAGAAATCTTGGGATTAGGGGGAAGATAAAAGGCCTCAGTGGTGCAGAGAGAGCGAGGGAAGATTTCCTTAGCTGTGTGGCTTTACCCGTACTTTAACAACATTGGATCTGCTCTGAAGTTTAATTGGTAAATTGTTGAGTCTGATAATAGAAACTGCTGATAGAAGTAGGAACCATGGAAAGCTCCAGCAGTTCTGAATGCTTTTTAACTCTTAACCCTTTGCTCTCACAGAGCGTTAAGCTTGTTCATCACAAAGAAAAGTACTTGGAGCAAAGTTTCTAATTTGTTGGGTGCAAAGGGTCACCAGTTGGATTTTGAAGGATTTAGGGCACGTAAAGATTTCAACATCAAGTGGTTTCAAACAATCGTTTTAATTTTTAAGCACCCTTTGTTCAATACCTGCTAACAGTGTTAGCTTTTTAATATCAGTGCATCCACAAAACAGGAAGAAAATTGAGTAAAGTCCTGCAGAGAGAGATGTCTTAGCTTTACAACTTGAACTTTATATTCAATAAAATTTAATTCTAAAGAATAGTATTCTATAAAATGTGTTTGTTATTTATGTGAATTGACAGTTAAAATTCCATCTTCCCCTCGAGGCATCAAAATGGAATTTTATTGACATGACAATACTTTTTATTTTACTGGATGAATAATAATCATCCTTGATTTGACATAGTGCCTTATCAAGTCTTTGAAACGTTTCTTCATAGAGTACAACAACAACAGAATATATGGTAAAGTGTGTGTGTGTTCTGAGCAAAACACACACAAAAAATCATTTTTTAAATAGTAATAATTTGTAATAGTCATTTCAATACTGTTATTCTGGAAATGCGACAACTTGTGTTCCAGCATAAAGGCCAGTTGGTACTGTTTCTGTTAACTTTCCCTGTATTACCAGATTAGCATCAACACTGCTGCATAGACAGAAAAAACAGAAAAACAATTATATGGATGGTATTTATTGCAGAATTAATGACCTTGTATTTTTATAGTGCCCTATCATGTTGGAATGTCTTATAGTAATTACTGTAAAGTGTAGTCACTGTGGATCTGTAGGCTAACTTGGCAGTCAATTTGCACACAGCAGCAGCCACAAAGTAATTGATTAGTTTCGTCTGGGGAATGTTGACAATGACACTGGGAGAAACTCTGCTCCTTGCGACGAGTGCCACAGGAACTTTAACATCCGCTTCAACAGATAGACAGAACCCCAGTTTAACGTTTCATCTGAAGGACTACTTAGACAAGGAGTTCTAATTCCCAGCAGGATTTGAACCCACAATCAAATGTACAATCAATTCACTTTACAGTATATTCTGTGAAGTGCTTTGAGATGCCTAGAAGACGTGAAAAGCGTTATATCAAATGCAAGGATTATTATTATCTTGTGATTCAGATTCAAGAGTGCTACCAACTGAGCCAGATGAGTGAAGAACTAGATTTTTCTGCTATGAGTCAAGTGAAAGAAAACAGGAGCTTGGATCCTCTCTAGGATAAGATGTTTTAATTTAATTGAAAATAATATATTTTTAAAAAAAACTTTTATAAATATAACCTAGGAAATGCTCATTTATGAACTGTGGTTATTCTATGAGAGAATTTAAAGTAATTGTGGGGGAAATTAACATTCAGAAAAATAGGCACAGGAAGCAATTGATTTGAAGCATCAACATTTTTTTACAATAAACAGCCCTTGCATTTGAGATAACATCAAGTTGAAAACGCTCAAACTGCTTCACCCATAAGAGTTAATTTGGAGTGTATAATGATGGTTATTATGTAGGCAAAACACAGTAGCCAAACTGAACCTATAAACAGCAATGAAATGATTGATCCGTTTCATTAATTAAGATGTCATCCTCCATGTCAGAAGATTATGGATTCAAGCCCCCTCTCCACCCCCCACCCCACCAACGTTAAGACTGTTGAATTCATATCGTGTGCACTGATACTCCTGCATAATGGGGGGGGGGGGAGAGTGACTGTATTGTTGAAGGTGCTGTCCTTCAGAGATGTTAAACTGAACAATAAACAGCCCTTGCATTTGATATAACATCGAGTTGAAAAGTTGCCATAAATGGCACTATTTATGAAGACAAGAGAGTTTCTCCCCATGTCTTGGCCAATAGTAACCCAGCTAAAAATTATCATTCACTTCACCTCTGCTTGTGTAACATTGTTGTGCGTAAATTGGTTGCCACGTTTGCCTACAAAATACACAACAGAATTACATTTGTATCACGTCTTTCACATCTAGAGGACCGCCCAAGCAGTCACAAGATCTTACAGTGAATCCTGCATGGTATTTCAAGAGGTGCTTCTGATGAGAAAGAGCCTCTATTAAATACAAGAATTATTATATAATCTTGGCAACAAGAAACACTATTAAAACACCTAAGGGGCGAACCTATGCTGGTTAGAATTAATTTACTCTTTGCTGATCACTAAACTTGAGGGGGTGAGATTTCCTGTTATACAATAAATTTATAATTTGGCTATACAGGTATCCCTCCCCAAGCACAAGGGATACGTTCTTGTAAACCTTCGTGGTTGGTAAAATTGCCTTTGGAAAATGCAGGGCCCTATGGCAAGCATGGGGATAGGGGGACTACGTTTGCTTTTTCACAGTTGGAAAATGCAAGGCCCTATGGGAAACATGGGGATACGGGGAGTAAGTTCGCGTTTAGTAAAACAAAACACATACGGTTGTAACATACCTGGGGATAGGGGGAGTAAGTTTGGGCGCACTGGCTGCCAGGTTCTGCAGCAATCAGACAGTCAGGCTGTTTGACTTACAGAAAGAGAGAGAGAGAGAAACGGAGGGTGGGCAGGGTGGTGGGGGGTAACATGGAGGGCTGGGGAGTTGGTACCATAGAGGGCTGGGGGGAGGGAACACGGAGGGCTGAGGTGGGGGTAACACAGAAGGCTGGGGAGGGGGGAGGTAACGGAAGGCTGGGGGGGTGGTGTGGATGGCATGGAGGGTGGGGGGGAAATCAATGGAGATTTATCTTAATCCTAAAAGAGAAGCGACATCTCGCTGATTGATTGTGACATAGCAACTGGGTCCTAGTGCTCTACGCTATGCTAAATTTGAAAATCTAAACTCGCGTATGTGCAAAACGCGGTTTGCGAGGGTTGTTGCATTTATCAAACCGTGGATACATGAGTTTAGTGTTTGGCGAGGCTAGGGTTGGGGAGGGATACCTGAACTATACTACATTATGGCTGGTAAATTTAGACCAGTGGGGAAAGATACCCAGTTTGTGACCATCTAAGAATTTGTGAGGATAAATTCTCGTTCTCAGATTATTATTAATAATAATCCATCCAAAAAAACACAATAATAAACATTTGTCATTTCAATCCACAACTGTTTGTGGGACACTGCTGTGCGCAATTGGCTGCCGCATTTCGCCCACAAAATATACAGTCAATTCACTTTACAGTATATTCTGTGAAGCGCTTTGAGACATCTGGAAGGCATGAAATTTAGCTAGCATAGGAGACAGGATGGCTATTTTACATTATACAATAACTTGGTTAACTTAGGATAGCCCTATCGAGTTACTCTATTCAGATTGTGGATGAAGGAAACGAGCATTTACATTTGTTTATTTGTTCCTAAACGCTGTTGAATTGCACTTCAGCGCCTGGGGATGGGATATCCTCCTGATGTGAAAGGCACTATACAAAAGTAATTTTGTTGTTGTTGTTCTGTCTTATACAACCAATCCTCACAGTTGCACATAAAACGGGACAGGAGTCGAAGCAGAATACATCCAGCAAGTGTGCAAACCGAACTTGTTGACAGAAATTGCCATGTTCTCCCAACCAGAGAACAACCACAACAGGTGAGATCAAACAAAGTTTACAGAGTAGAGGGTCGCCATTTAGCCAATGGCGTTTGTGCCGGTTTTGCCTCACTGTGGGAACAATCTACTCTAATGTCCTTCCTCTTTCTTTTTCTAATATCCTTTTTAAAAATTATTTCCTACTTTTAGTTTTTATCCAATTATTGAAAAGGCCTTCAATCATTCAAAATGCCTTCTGATGGAATCCTGTAAACGTAAAATATGCAGAGATGTCTATATCCGAGGACACAGGGATCATTTAAGAAATAGCTTCATGCTGTAATGAGAGATCAATAGGGTGGAAATTTTGGAAGGATGAGATAATATGGGCTGAAAGATCTTCTCTAGCCAAACCTCTTCTGTGATCTTATCTCCTTTCGAGTAAGCATATACAAAGAACATAGAATGAAAGACTAGACTGGTGGAAGTTGCAATGCAAGTTTGATATGAGATTTTCAACAGTATCATAGATATGATTGCAGATGCTTCCTGCACAGTGACACAATGTGAAGGAAGGTCAATGTGAAGAGGAGCCATAGAAATTGCCCATTTTGGGGGCGAATCAACTAACACCAGTGGTGTATGTACCATATCTCCAGTTACAACTACACAGCGCTGTAAGTGAAGTACAGTACACAGGGGAAGGGTTATATAATTGGGTTAAATGGGCCTTTATTAGTTGTAGATTAGGTATAAACCAGATGTAAAAGACAACACAGGTAGTCGAGCATTAAACCAACAAATTCAAGAAAAACAAACTAGGGGAATGGGGGAAACAGATTCACAACTGAAAAGATAAGAGCTGTTTATCTAAGCATGCTCAAATAACTGTGGTAACTTGGTCAGTCGACGGGGGATTAAGCATACAGCTGATCACCTTATTGCTTAATAATGGAGGTTTATTTATTTGAGCTGTGGCAGAGGGTACTGAACCAGCAGCTGTGCAAACTCACCGTACTCCTCCCGAAGGTGATCCGGTATGTGCGGCTCATAACCTTCCTTTTCCGGGACTTCAACAAAATCAGCGTCATCATCGTCCTCATCCTCATCGGTTGCTTTCATCTGTCGAAGCAAATCAAAAGGAAACCTGTCACTATCGCTGACCTGTGAAACATCCTAATTATACTCTTCTGAAATGACAGGAGCACTTAACTTTCTCAGTGAGTAAATGACAGCAATCAATCAAGTCTGAATAACAATGAGCTGCGGACCTGAAAATTATTTTTGTATAGAATCTACCCAGGAATTTATGAAAGGTGAAGCACAATCCAAGGTTTAGGGTATTATGGCTTTCAACTAGCACACTGCACATCAAGCACTAAACAGAATTTATGTGTTTTAATTTTCTGAAAGGTACATTAGAAGGGGTCTTGGTGCTACAATGCATAACATATAGAGCGCCTTTTTTTATTATTATTTAAGACACAAAGGAAATTTCAACATACTGCAATATTTCATAGTCTCTCACCACTCAAAAGAATAATTATCCTCTGAAAATTCCAGGAATTTTCCTAACGGCTTGATTTAAGTTTCTGTGATTGATACAGGTGACTTTTAAAAACAAAATCTTTTGATGATACATTTTCCTAATTATTTAATAATTTTACATACAATTGTTTCATGGCTTCCAAAAATTCAGTCACGACCACTTATCACACAGATGCACGCACACCCTCTACCCCACACTCTCTCTCTCTCACTCACATACACACACATTGAGAATTACATTAAGAAAGAAAATGTATCAAGGAACACATTCTTTTCTCCAAGTTACCTAAATTTAGCATCATTGGCCAGAAAATAATAAATAATAATAGTTGCTGCATTCCAAAGAGCATCCAAACATCTCAAAGCACTTCAAAGGATTTAGCGAATTATAGGGACTGTGTATTTGTAGATACAATATTCCTATAACTCAAAATACATCAAGTCTGGTAACATTTTATTCATGAAAAAGAGAAGCAGAAAAAAACAAATATATGAATTTGGGGAATGTCAATATACCCCAATGAAAAAAATAACACTGAAAACACATCCCAATTTGTGCACAATCAGATAAAAAGCGGCATTTTTGTATAATTTGCGATACAAGTATTGTATCAGTATCAGTATTATTTGTAGGAGGAAAAGCACTAAAAAGTGCAACTGTGAAGATGGTCAGCTCTATAATTATAGGAAAAGAAAAGAGAATTGCTCATCATTGTTCTATCAGAGCCAATTGAGCTAAGGACTGAAGGCTTGAAAAAAAATCTGCCATCCTCCACATTTTTTGTTTAGTTTAAAATTTAATAGAATCATAAGATAAATTCTCCATGGTCTAATTAATTTGGGAGGCAATCTCAATTACTTCCCACCCAGGAAATCAGTTTTGTTCTGTCTTAAATAAGTGTCTGTTATACTCTTAAAAAATGATGTTGTAAGGCCCCCTTAGACAAGTGAACTCTAAACTTCATTTGTCATTCTGCAAGCTTGATGGCTATGCATTTAAAAACCCATTCTATCTTATAAACTAAAAATTAAATGTACTCAGCTGTGATAGTCGTCATTGCATCTGCTATTTATATGCTAATACCTTTCCTGGAAGGTCCTGCAAATTATTGCACTCCGGCAAGTCAGGTGAATCTGTCCCCAAGCCACTAACTGTACAATAACAAAGTGCACAATATTTTAAAAGGTTATCACAAAGATTTTTAAACTAGAATGAAGCAACATTGTTGTTCCAAACAAAGATGATTTCAGCTTGCGGTTCAATGTTTTGTAATCAATGTAATCGAGTGCTCGCTGATTGTCAAATCATTAGCCAACAATGAACGAGAACTATGTGGGTCTATCAGAACACACTGGGGACTATGCTGACAAGGCAAAGCCGATTGGTAAAAGGCATCTTGGTGTACTAATATCCAGGTAAATTAGTTTTTCTTAATGATGATACTTCAATAATAATTGTAATAATAATCCACTATATTTACAGTACAGTGACTGGATTTTGTGGGTGAACACAACAGCAAATTTGCACACAGCGATATCCCGCAAGCAGCCAATGTAGTGAATAAGCAAATTTCATCTGTTATTATTTAGTCAAGTTTTATTATTTTGGTTTAGTTTTATTGTACCCTTTTCTCCCACATTTTGGGGCACTGTCTGCCTCTTTTTGCACATCAAGAACAATAAAACATTCAGAGATTAGATAAAACTGAGCTCAGAGTATTTACAATGGTCTTCTTTTATGCCACCACCATTTTATCTTTAGCCACAAAATAATGCAGATACACTTCTTATTGATAACCAGTATTTATTTATTTAGCCCAGGATTTATTTTGACTGAAAGGTTTTAGTTTTGAAATGAAACCAAATTTCAAAAGGTGTTGATGTAACTATTTCTGTAGGCAATAATAATCCTTGCATTTAATATAGTGCCTTACCACTTCTTCTAGACGTCTCAAAGCACTTCACAGAAAATACAATAACATGAATTGACTGTATATTTCGTGGGTGAATCCCGGCAGCCAACTGCACTACAGGACTCCAACCTAAAGGACACTACAGGCAAAGACAGCCCCAGCAACATCCTGCAGCTAAACCAGATAAACTGACAATGTACGTAGCGGATTACAACCATAACATAAACTTGTATTCATACCTCGTCCTTTGCGTGGGACAGTGCTAGGAGCAATCAAATTTGCAAAAAAAAACTAATCGAATGAAATGATGTGCCAAAACATTGATGGCAGTAAATTTTGAAGTATTATGAATATAACATCTTGGAAATCAGCTATGATAGTGTGAAATTAGTTTGGGTTTAGAAAAGTCGATATGGACTATCTCCAATTGAACTTGTCATGGTTGAGAAGAGGTCAGAAAATCCCCCTCATCTTAATCATTTGGTTTGAAAATTAAGGATAGTGCAGAATCGCTGAAAATTCTTTAATACAGCCTTAATTTAGAAGAAACCTAGCTTCCAAATTAAGACTGAATTTAAGAAGAAATTGAGACTGAATTTAAGAAGTTCTTGGTAACGTTGAACTTCAAGACAAAATGGTTTGACAGGCTAACAGTCGGTGGAATTTCAGGTTCCATTGCTTCCCATTTGGGTACAGCATATGAATAGCTCAATCAGGGCTGATTTACCCTCAGTGTTTAAAAAGCATCAGTCCTCAGCTCAGCCTTTCCCCAACACAAGGTTTTGATGATGGGGAATTTATCAGTGACTGGAATTGCAAGCATGATCACTAAGCTTATTGTACAGTTAACAGCAATGAATGCAAAAAATTCTGATTTTGAAGCCACAAATTCCTAGGTGTAGACAAACTATCCTTCACCTACCTGATAATTGTCTATCATTACATCCTAACCCAGACTCTCATTTGTTTTCTGCTTATGCTCCACTCCCTGGATTTTGCCAACAAAGAGCTGAACCTTCAACCATCACCTCCCAAATAATCTTCCAAAAATCTCTTGAGTCTTTCTACGGCACCCCTTCCAGTTTTCAAAACTCTAAAGAAAAATACTCTCTCTTCCACCATACCTTTATACACTTCCAAATTCCTTCCAATTATATCCAGCACCAATCCCGTCGTGAAACGCTCCAAAATGTTATTTTACTTGAATGGGACTCTATACCTGCATATTATTCTCCACTTAAGCATTATCCAAAGTGTCAATCCTCATTTTACTGGTGCAATGGTACATTAAAGTGGCATGGAGAGTGGAATCTTGTGTTTCACCCACAAAATATACAGTCAATTCACTTTCCAGTATATTCTGTGAAGTGCTTTGAGACATCTAGAAGACGTGAAAAGCACTATATCAAATGCAAGGATTACCATCAGCAGCATTATTATTGTGGATCATGCTTACAATTATCTCTCAGCAAGTAACCAACTTCAGTGGGGAAACCTTTTGATTACTGATTACAGAGCAACAACAACAAAATTACATTTATACTGCACCTTTCATGTCGGGAGGACGTCCCAATGCACTGGAGCTGCGTTGAATCAGAGAGGCAATCACCTCACTGACCCTCATTTACATTACACCTTGCAGAATGGAGCCCAAGGAAGGGTAAGATCGCATTTTTTTTAAGAGGGAAATTAAAAAATAAAATACAGTACTTGGAATAGATTTTGCATTTAAGTGGCTTGAAGGCTGAGATCATAACTACATTTACAATTCCATACTGATACAGCATTGAAAACATGCCATTTGGCCTAACCAGTCTGTGCCAGTGCATAATATATACTGAGAAAATAGTACTTCAGGATTGAAAATGATATCTCGTGATACAGTTTATAGTTTGGGACATGACATGTCAAGTGACTGCCAGGGTGGTGGAAAGTGAACTAGATGGAACTTGGTCTTCTTTCACCCGCAAATGTTCTTACGCTCTCGTAAGCAGGGCCAATAGAAAATTGCAGAAATATTTGCCAAAAAATTGTGGGGGAAATGGGACAACTTTTGCAGAAAATTATGGGGTGGGGGGGGGTTGATTGGTGCTATTGAGAGATAAATTCTACTGTCACCCAACATATTTTCACTGTATTGACAAAGACTAAACATAAAGAAATAACACATAATAGATTGTTGCAAAAAAATTATGAATGCTTTCTTTAACAAAAACTGGACGGCCACTCAGGAGGGAGGGTGGGGTGAAACTGTACAATATATTCTGTGAAGCGCTTTGAGACTTCTCAACTATGTGATAAGATGCTTTATCAAATGCAAAGATTATTATTGTGCTTTGAGATGTCCTGACAATGTGACAGGTGTATATAATAATAACAAAATACATGTTAAATTTTTGTTCTACCGTTTATCCTATAGTAGGGTACCTCCAGCCCATCAGTTCACTTTCAATGAAGTGTCCGGCCTTAACCGTAACCTACCTTTCTTCTTCAAAAGGTTACTGACCCACTATGCATTGCAAAACAGCAGTTTCAGCTCAACAAAAAACACAGCACTACATCTTGCAGGAAATATTTCTTGCCAGTTCTCCTCTAGACGGCTGCATCTTCCCCTGGCATACAACACAAACTCCCCCTAGTGGAGGACTTTGGGCTCTCATTTCGTCAGAGTTGTAAGATTTATGTTATTCTTTTTTTCCCTTATATTTCACAGCAAAAACAGAACTAAGATATTCCATGGCATTCAGACTGTCAAACTGAACTAACACTAGCAGCGAAGAGGAACTGAGATGTTAGTCAATTGGCAAATCACTTTCCAGGGCAATAATCCCTCAAATAAGGGGTTCACTCAATCCATGACTGTTTGTGGGACACTGCTGTGCACAATTAATTGCCTGCTACATTTTATCCACAATTACAAAGTCAATTAACTTTACAATATATTCTGTTTGGTGCAAAATAAAAATTTAAGAGAGAATTGTGGAAATGTCTTAAAATTCTGCCAAGTCTCAATTTGGAAGTTGTTTTTTTAAATAAACAAGTGAAGAACTTTCAATTAAAGGCTATAATTTAACAATTTGTTAACAACATCTTGGATGGATATACAGGCACGCCTCGATTTATGACGCTTCTATTTAGCACATTTTGAATGAAGGACCATAATGTTTTAACACCTTTTGATCGATTATACGACATGGATTCGTTTTAAGGACCCCCAAATAAATTTGCGTAATGCGCAGTACATATTTTGAATATCGCAGTCGCATTTTGCGCGCCCTTTTTATCCATACGCGCAGTCCACAGTGTATTCGCGGGTAAATCCAAGCACTTGAACTGGCCAATAGCATGTCGCTACGTCATTGTTTAAAAGCTAGCTGATTTTGAAGCGACACCACACCACTATTACAGTAATTTCCGGACATTCCCGAACAACTTTGAGCGATTCACAACCTCTACCGCGATTATAGCAAGTCAGGAAGAGACAGCAATAAGTGAAATGAGCAGTGGAAATACCACTAGCGGCCAGAAACCCCGCAAAGTCATTACTTTAAATACTAAATTGAAGGTGATAAGCGCATCAATTCTGGTGAAAAAGGTATGGACGTCCGGAGGGCTTTAGGGCTAGCTAGATCGACGGTGGCTACTATAAAACAGAATAAGGACAATATACTGGCAAGTTCAAGGTGTGTTACAGCTACAGGTGCAAGAAGATTATCAAAACATAGGAGTGATGTGATGGAAAACATGGAAAAAATGCTGAGGGTCTGGATTGAGGATCAGAACCAGCGTAATATACCACTCAACACCCTGGTTATCCAAGAGAAGGCAAAATCATTGTTTAGGGAGTTAAATGATCAGGAAGGAGAAGGCTCAACGACACCATCTTTCAGTGCTAGCAGAGGGTGGATTCAAAGGTTTAAAAGACACTATGGGCTCCACAACATCAAGATGAGTGGGGAAGCTGCAAGCGCCACTGCCACTGTCACACTGCCAGTATTAAAGTTTGCCGGTAGTGTACTGTATTAAAGTTTGCCAGTATTAAAGTACAATATAGTTGTACATTTACCCCAAGTACCCCTTCTTGCCTATGTGTGTTAATTTGTGTGTTATGTTGTGTGGTTTTGTGTGTTATTTAGTGTGGGTTTAAGGTCTGACATTTTTGTGAAAAGAACACATCTCTGGTTATATAATGGGAACTGTATGGGAAATCATGTTTCGATTTAGGACGTTTCGATATACATACAGTTTTTCAGGAATGCAACCCCGTCATAAATAGAGGTTTACCTGTAGTTTCTTTCACAGTTTACTTATGCTTGCATAATAATCCTTGCATTCGACAACATCATTTGTGTCGGGAGAACCACTCAAAACACTTTGTTGTAAAGTGCAGTGACTGCAGATTGTGTTAGCAATCCTGTCAAATCTTACATTTTAAGAGGAAAATGTATTATGGAATAAACCGGATAGCATTTGGACTCCGATCCCAGCAAAATCATGTAGCAGTTGCTTACACTATAATAATAACAACAACAAAATTACATTTGTATAGTGTCTTTCACGTCGGGAGTAAGGCGCTGGAGGGGGCTAGGAGGAGATGAAATTTGAAATGGTTGGGGGCAGAGTGGCTGAAGGCGTGCCGTCAATGGTGGAGCGTGTGGGTCGGGGGACGTGGAGCAGCCCAGAGCCCACTGAATGGAGGGAGAGGACAAGTTGGTAGGGGGTTAGGAGGTCGCAGAGGTAGGGTGGGGTGAGGCCATGAACAACTTTGAAGGTGAGGACCAAGAACTTGAATTGAATCCTCTTCCATCTTACGTGGAAGCCAGTAGAGTTGGGCAAGGATGTGAGTGATAGATTTGCAGCGTCTGGTGCGGGAGAGGATATGGTTTTTCTATTTAAACTTTGATGGAACGTGCACATTAATCTCAACAGTCCATAACTGTCTGCTCTTGTGGATGCATTGCATTCAATAAATCGATAAAAAAGTTTGAAAATTTTCCAGGAATCTTTTAAAACAAGTTATTTGCTTCACTCTGCTTAAACATTCAGAAACATTCCAATTTATGAACATGGAGATACTCACCACTTTTCTATTCCTATTCTTGTAATTGATGTTCATCTCCTCATGCTTCTTAATTGCTGTTTCCATTGCATTTTTTAAATCAATAGCTTGCTTCAAGCGACCATCATGAACACCAGCCTTGGTGAATACCTGAGGCAAAATGAAGAATTAAGAATAATAATATCCTTGCATTTGATAAAGCACCTCATCACGTGATCAAGACTGTCCAATGTGCTTCATAGATGCAGACCCCGTTTAACGTCGCCTTGGTTAAAGTTTTTTTCGTTATTACGTTGCTGATACATTGGGAACATATATACATTTAACGTTCTAACGTTCGCTATTACGTCATTCGCCACCGGGTGGAAAGGGGGTAGGACGGCGCAAGGATCTGGGATTGAGCCAGGCCGGCAGCGAGAGAGCGAGCCAGCCGGCAGCGAGTGAGACCGGCAGCGAGTGAGTGAGCTGGGCAGGCAGTCAGGGAGTGAGTATAATGTTTTTTTTAAAGAAAAGTTTGACGAAAAATGTCCAAAAGAACGTAACTACAGTTTTTACATTCATTCTTATGGGGAAAATGTATTCACTTAACGTTGTTTTGCTTAAAGTCGCACTTTTCAAGAACCTAACTACAACATTAAGCCAGTCTACCTGTACTGTAAAATGGATTGACTGCAGCTTATAGCCCCAAATGAACATGAACACAAATTTGTGCACAGCAATGTGCAACAATCAGCCAAGGAAATGAATTACAAATTTTATACGAGATTTTGTTGTTCAAGCATCAGAGAAAAACTCCCTTTTATTTTCAAATAGTGCCATACAATCTTTACAGGGGAAACAGGGCCTGGGTTGAGACAGAGCAGCATCTCCAACAGTGTATCACACACACATCACTGCATTGGAATGTCAGCCTGGTCTATTTTAACAAACAAACAACTTTATATAGCGCCCTCCACACCAGACAGCGTCTCAGAGCGCTTCACAATAGTGGAGCCCGAGGCCGAGCCAGGGGCAGAGGGAAGGTGACCGTAGGAGCGGTCAAACTGAAAGGTCTTCAGGTGTGACCTGAAAATGGAAAAGGAGAGGGTGAGTAGAATGAATTGAGGGAGAGAGTTCCAGAGTTTCGAGGCGTAGTGACTGAAAGCCCGGCAGCTAATGGTGGTGTTGAGGATTCAGAGAACTAGGAGAAGGCCAGACCCGGTAGAGCGACAGCAGCGGGTATGGCTGTGAGGAGAGAGGTTAGAGAGGTGTGGGGGTGCAGAAGAGTGGAGGGACTTTTAAACACAAGAGTGAGGAATTTGAAGTCAATCCACTCTGTGTCAGGGCACCAGTGAAGTCTGGCAAGTACTTGGGTAATCGGGGAGCAAAGTTTGGTTCAGGTGAGAATGCAGGCAGTTCTGTATGAGCTGGATATTGTGAATGGTGGCGGAGGGGAGACCGGCGAGGAGGGTGTTGGAATAGTCCAGCCAAAAGGTCAGGGACTCAAAGTTAAAATTAAGTTAAATTAAAATTATGCTCAAAGTTCAACAAAGGACTTAAAACTGTGACTCCAACATGAGAATGCTTCCAACTGAGCCAGTATGACATCCAATTCTACTGAAAGCTCTATTTCAATAACTACTAAATATAATACGATCCTGAAATTCATTACTAAGATTAGAATTTGTTATAAATAAAACATGATTACCAAGCGATGATTGCAAGCTTTGAAGTCATGACTATAAAGTCCTTTTAAATTCCATCTCAGTGTGCATCTACTTTTACACCACAGGAGAAACATTAATTGCAGCAAAGCCACACATTTATATGGAACTATATAATGGATTGATGCCTCCACTGTACTTGAAAATGGTGAATAAACAGTCTCAAAGGCTACACTTGTGTCCTGTTGTAGTGCACGGAGCCATCCTTTACTGTGGTTCAAATCAGCTCTTTCGGAGAAACATTTGTTTGGGAGTAAAATACACATCTGCGTTTCGCCCACAGATACAGTCAATTCACTTTACAGTATATGAGGCACTCTGAGACACCGTCTGGCGTGGAGTGCGCTATATAAATCCATGTTATTGTTGTTATTCTGTGAAGCGCTTTGAGACGTCGATAAGATGTGAAAAGCGCTATATCAAATGCAAGGATTATTATTATTATCTGCAGTCTCCAGAGGAAGGTCAGTCTCAAATATATATGAAGACATGTGCATCTTCTTCGGAGCAGGTACTTTGTCTATTTTAAGGGCGTCTAACCTGTTAATAACCATATCAGTCATTATTTGCATACTATTTTGCAATTTCTTTTCAATTCCTGACTTGGGCATTTTCCTGTCCTTGTCCTCAATAAAGATGGATGTGAAGTTTTTGATAACTCTGTTATTTCATTGTCCCCCAATTCTAGCTTCCACAGATTATTTTGTAAGTGGATCCGTACTTTATTTCATCCTCTCTTTACTTGCCGCTGTGTGCAATTGGCTGCTGTTTCACAATGACTTGATAAGGTGCTATATCAAATGCAAGGATTATTAATGTTATCATTAAATCCAAAGACAAAGTAAGAGCTGTGTAAACACCACAGCATTTGGTGATCTTGTTAAAACACAAATCGGATATGGAACTGACATTTTATAATTCTGAAACTGGAAGTGTACAGCAATAATAGACCACCTAGTTTACAATCTTACAGGGAAACTACTTCAAAGCATACTGGATTCTTTAGTGACAACTTTCTATCATTTTAAGTTTTAGCAAAATATAATCAGGGCTAATCGATCTATTCACACAAATAAAATATTTAATTTACTCCCAAAAGCTCTATATTAATAGGGCCAAATAAACAAGATTGTTGGATGGGGGAGATTACTTTACAAAACAGATTACCATAACACTAAAGGCTATTAAATGACATATGAACAATAATAATAATTATCCTTGCATTTGATATAGCTCTATTCACATCTTCTAGACGTCTCAAAGCACTTCACAGAATATACTGTAAAGTGAATTTACTGTATATTTTTGGGCAAAACGTGGCAGCCAATTGCGCACAGCAGTGTCCCACAAACGTGCATTGAAAATGACCAATTTATTATAGGTTTTTCTTCTTGTGGGATTATTATCAGGCATGTGGAGCAAGGAAACTTGCCCAAGGTTTTGCCCTGCCTGGAATCGAACCAAGGTCTCTCACTTGTAAGGTGAGTGCTCTAACCACTGAGCTACAGGACTACACACTGAAAACTACTGGTGCGAGTCATAAATCATATGATTTGGGTCCAAATAACAAATTATTTGAAATTCGTTATTCAAAGTGCCCTTTTCAGTCAGCTTCAACCTTCTCTATGTAGAATTCCAAACACTTAATACTAAACTTGATTCTGATCATTGGGGCTGATTACTAAATAAAGACCTAGGCTAATCAATCCAGTGATAAATTCAACTTAAATCTTGATTCCAAATACGAACACTCATGGAAGGGGAAGAAGCCACCAGGCTGCTCGTCGAAGAACATTGCACTTTACCTCTGAAAACCTGAGGATTCACTCTAGCCCAACCATTCACTAAAGAAAGCTATTTTATCCGTGTCTCTGTTAGAAAATAGCACTATTTTTTGCATTAAAAAATTGCTTATTATAATAAAGCTTATTAGACCGGAAAATCAATTTTAAAAAAGGTATGAAAAAACTAATTGATACAAACTGCAAACCACAATCAGCATCCACAATTTTTCAAATAATTATTCTGGATAAGATGCTACGTACCTTTTTAAAAAAAACTTAAGAGAGAAATTTCCAGCACTTTTTGAAACGTGTTCTGAGATCATTAGCATTGACCTGAACAGCCAAACAGAATTTCCTTTAATATTTCATCACCCATGAAAAGATTAGTGATTTATGAGTTTAAAAGTGATTTTCACAACTGCAACTTTTGTTTCTAGTCAGAGCTTTCTTTACCCACTCCTCCAACAGGAGTTTGGTTAACTTCATACCTGGATCCAGTACTGGACAGTCGGCAGGTACTTTTTGTTTACGAGTCTTTCAAAGTCCTTTATGTTGCTGACCACAGCAGTGTTGTCTTCATCTTCACGGACCTTCAATCCTAGAAGTCGAAGATGGAAACTGACATTACACAAAATGCTTTAATGTATAACTTTAAAATATAGCTAAATCAATTTACTTACACATTGGTGCATAGATGATTTTATTTTGAATCATGCATATTGTTTAGAATGTGGTTCAACAGGTTACATTCCATCATAGCATCAAAGAAAATGTGCAGTACAGCGGAACCTATTTAACTGATTATATCTGTGCTAGAATCTTAATTCTAAGATTATAGTCAAGAGTCACTACCTTAATAATAATAATAATCCTTGCATTTGATGTAGCGCTTTCATGTTTCATCGGTCACAAAGCGCTTCACAGAATATATTATAAAGTGAATTGACTGAATACTTTGTGGGCGAAACACGGCAGCCAATTGCGCACAGCAGTGTCCCATAAAGAATCTTGGATTGAAATTACCAATTTTTATTATTGTGGTTTTTTTTTGGGACGGATTACTATTAGATGTGTGGATTACAGAAACTTGCAGAAGGTCTCGCCCTGATCTGCGTGGATTCGAACAGTGGTTTCACGCTTGTAAGGCGAGTGCTCTAACCGCTGAGCTAGAGGAACTCCCTATGAACTAATAACAGGGATTATTAGTATTTAGTGATCCTGCCCAATAATACCACTAAAATTAATTCTTATAGCTTGCAATTGTGGCACTGACTGGAAAATCTTCAAGCACAAAACATGACAATTTACAAGAGGTTATTTATTAGTATCGCAGCACAAGTGTCAGCATCAAGTTAGCTGATATAACAGTTTAGAAACAGGGATGGGAAGGCCAGCACTAGCAGATTACACTTATCTGATGTTGTTAGAAGCATGACAAGCAGACTTGCCCTCAGAGTGGGTTGTAAAATGTCTCTTACAACTGTTGAAAGGTGGCCATAATTTAAAAGCTATGAGAGCAATGGGATCAATAGATGCAGCCAAATCTTATAGAAGAAGTCATCATGTTGGAGAATAATGGGTACCTGGGAGTGAACATGAGACTACAATCTAATCACAAGGTTCAGATGACAGGTTGAACCAGGGGAGCAAAGCTCAAGCTGTTAATAATTATTATCTGAACAAAAGCTTAAGTAAAAGTGGGAAATTCATCTTTATGATACTTGTGCACAGCATGATATACAGTTTTTATCTTATGTCGATTTGTTTTTAAAAACTTGTATTAATGTCTGCTGCCTCTGTAAAAATAATAATCCTTGCATTTGATTATAGAGACTGATCATGTTCAAGACATTTCAAAGCGCTTCACAGAATATGCCCGTAAAGTGAACTGACTATATTTTATGGGCAAAACTTTTGCTCTTTGATCTATAATAGCATCTTTTGAAAGGTTTATTACCAATTGACGAACAACTGGGTTCCTCCATACTGCTAGGCAAACAATGATGTGTGGAGTAAGGAAACTTGCCCAACATTTCGCCCTGCTCAGGAATCAAACCCAGGTCTCTCGTTTGTGAAGCGAGTGCGCTGACCACAAAGCCACAAGACTACACATATTAATGATCATTGCAGCATGAATGGGTCAAACATTCAGAAGAAAGTGCTGACTCCTGATCCCCAAGACATGCAAGAAAATCCATGAGGATATTCTGCTCAGAGCTGCCATTAAACTACAGAATTTTTTTTAATAAAATGAAACCACTCATGAATAGAAATATTGCTCCACAATTACTGGACTGAATATTAGATTTGCAAGTTGATTTCCCTCTACTGTCTCCATTGTGGAGTCCTGCAGCTCAGGGCTTAGTGGATGTCCTGACGTGAAAGGCGCTCTATAAATGTAATTTTGTTGTTGTTGTAGAGCACTTGCCTTGCAAGCGACAGACACCAGGGTTCAAATCTAGGCTGGGCAAAATCTTGGGCAAGTTTCCTTACTTCACATGCCTGATAATAATCCCTCAAAAATCCCAATCATTTAACAATACTGTATACAGTATTTCAATCCACGACTGTTTGTGGGTCACTACTGTGCGCAATTGGCTGCTGCATTTCACAAATAATTCACTTTACAGTATATTCTATGACGTCTAGAAGATGTGCAAAAGCACTATATCAAATGCAAGCATTATTATTATTATCAATTAATCTAGATGAATGTTGACCAAGACACCAGGAGAAATTCCCTTCTCTTTTAAAATAGCGCAAAGGGATCTTCAACGTCCATCTGATTAGACGGATGGAGTGAGGTTTTTATATTTCATCCACAGGATGGCTTCTGTGACATTGTGGAGTCCTGTAATTGAGAGGTGAGAGCATTTGTTTCACAAGCGAGAAACCTGGGCTCGATTTCCGGCTGAGGCAAAACCTGAGGCAAGTTTCCTTACTCCACACCTGTTTGCCTAGCAGTAAGTAGGAACTCCATTAGTCAAATGGCAGATCGCTTTCCTGGGGGTAATAATTCCTTCAAAAAATAAAATAAATTGGTCACTTCAATCCACAACAGATTGTGGGGCAAAGCTGTATGCAATTGGCTGTGGAGTTTCACCCACAAAATATGCAGTCAATTCACTTTACAATTTATTCTGTGATGTACTTTGAGACGTCTCGAAAACGTGATAAGGCACTATATCAAATGTAAGGATTATTATTATAATGTAGAGAAGTCAAAGAGAAACAAGGGCTGGCTCAGTGCGGTATTATAGAGACTATATAGCTCCCGAAGGAAGATTTTGGGGGTTAGCATTGTGGACAATTTGTACCTTGCATAATGTCTAATTATTCACACAGTTTGTTTGTTTATCCAGTGGGCCAGTCCCAATTATTGCAGATAACCGACGTAAAGTTTAAGACGTAATAACTATGTAATCCATATATACCTGTATCAATTTCTAGGTTGAGAAAATATTTGTGTGAAACAAGGCCATGATTTCTAATAAAGGCTTCTTCATTTTCTTCATCTGATTCAAATTCTTCACTTTCACTGCTTTCATCTTGTTGCGGGCTTTCTGTCTTTTCACCCAAGGCCTGATTTTCCGGAGCTATTTTCACTGAAGGCAGTGGTGGCAGGTCTTTACTGCTGCATGGCTGCTCGTCATCAAATAGATCTGTGCAATGGGAATGGACATCTTGCTGCCCGCTGGCGATAAAGTTTGACTGATCTGTTTCATTGGTTACTTCCTGTTCAAGCGGATACTCTTTCCCATTGATGGTGAACTCATCGAGATGTGGCATCAGGAGATGGAAACAGGCCTCTAGCTCTGTCAAACAATTCTCCATTTCCTCAATCATCTCTGTTCCAAAACAAGAAGATAAAAATAATACAAGAAAAACAGCCGTACCACCATGTGCAGAAAAAAGGGCTTTAAATTATGCCACACAACCATATAGCGTTCTTTACGTAGGCTAAGTCTCTGAGCGCTTCACTGCGATGGAGTTGGATGCCAAGTGAGTTGGAGGAGGAGATGACCATGGATGCAATATCACAGGAGTCCTGAAGTCTAAATCTATGAACATTTTATCCCATGATTATTTGTGGGACATTACTGTGCGCAAACTGGCTGCCACATTTCATCCACAAAAAATGTATATCCTATAAGCGCTTTGAAACATTTCGATGACATGATATGGCACTATATCAAGTGAAATAATTAATATTATCATTGGGGAGGATGGGTTTGCAGGGTTATGGGGAGAGAGCTGAGGAATGGGATTAACTCTTTTCAAAGAGCCGGCAGACTCGATGGGCCAAATGGCCCCCTTTTGTGCTGAAAAATTCTATGATTCTATGATCCCTTCCAAAGAAGTGAATGTAAAAAACACCTCTGGTTATCGTTACTTTTCATAATATGCAGCATTTGAATTGTATTTGCCCACAAATACAGTCACTATACTTAAAGTAATTACTGTTTTGCCATAATAAGACACTACATCAAATGCAAGGCTCATTATTAAATTATTTAGGGGAATGGAATTAAGTTAGGCAGCTCACATGTCTAATTCTATTCACCCATATCAAAAAGAATATACAAGAATACCTCCCATTTCTTCTTCGACTCTCTTCACTTTCACCTTGTTAATATTCTCCAATCTTCTCTGCCTCTCCTCCTCTCGCTTCCTCTCAGCCTGTGTTCTAGCTCGAACATCTTGAAAATCAACCTGAGAATGCGAGCAAATTAAAATATATTCCAACAATTACAATAAAAAGAATAAACTTGTTTCATCTAGCGAGTAGATTGGTAACCAGAGGACACAGATTTAAGATAATTGACTGTTACTCCTCCTCCATGAAACAAATGCAGATTTTCAGGTGTGGAACAGGCATATCAAAGGCTTTGTGCCATTTTTTTGGTGAGACATTAAACTGTGGTCCCATTTGGAGTCCTGTAGCTCAGTGGTTAGAGCACTTGCCTTACAAGTGTGAGATCTGTGTTCGAATCCAGGCAGGGCGAAACCTTGGGCAAGTTTCCTTACTCCACATACCTAATAATAATCCCTCCAAAAAAAATACTAAAATTGGTCATTTCAATCCACGACTGTTTTTGGGACACTGCTGTGCACAATTGGCTGCCACATTTTGCCTACAAATACACAGTCAATTCACTTTAGTGTATTCCGTGAAGCGCTTTGAGACATCTAGAAGACATGAAAAGCGCAATATCAAATGCAACGATTATTATTATCATTATCATCTATCTGTTCAGGTAGACATTAAAAATCCCATAGCAATATTCAGGCCCCAATGCCTTGGCCAACAATCCATCCTGAACAAATTAACCATTCACCTAATCAATTTGTAGTATATTGCTGTGTGCAAATTGCCTGCAATGCTCATATACAAAATACAGTCTCTATACTTCACACTGAAATCCTGTAAAGTGCTTTGAGACATCATGAAGATATTAAAAGCACTATACTAAATACGTGGATTATTCCTACAAATATAAAACAATGCTAATGAATAATAACCCTTGCATTTGATACAGCACCTATTTATGTTGTGAAGATGTCTCAACATGCTTCAGTGGTGTGATTGTGTCACACTCATCTCACCATTGGCGGGCAAGTCTTCAGCCACTCTGCCCCCAACCTCTGGAACTCCATCCCGCAGTCCCTCCGCTTCGCCTCCTCCCTGGCCTCCTTGAAGTCCCACCTCTTCTCATTGGTCTCGTCGGTCACCCCAAACCCCACCCCTCCTTATCCTCCACCCTCCCTGTCTCAGACCCCAGCTTGGGTCTGAAACAATGACTGTCCAATGTCTTGGAAAGTCCTCCTGATGTGAAAGTGTAATTTTGTTGTTGTTTATTTTGCAGGTGAAATTATTACTAAATTGTATTTTAATATTAAAACAGAAAACTCAGAAATATGTAACCTCAGTACTTTTGTATGTAACAATTATTATTTTAATTGGCCTAACCAATCAAGGAAAGAAGTAGTACTATATTTAACAAAGGAAAGCTACCTTTTTGATGTGCTTTAAGAAATGATAACCCAGAGAGAGTTTCTTGTAAGCATCGCCATACTTCTCTTGCCATTCCTGCACAGATATAATGGCCATCTGCTTTAGTTTCTGAGCAACTTCTTTTGGCGGCGGTAGAGGCTGGTCAAAATCCGTTTCCACTGTCAACTCCAAAAACTCCTGAAAGTCTGAAACAAGCAGTGTCCGAAACTGATGGGAACGCACAAAGAGTTCATTCACTATTTGAAATGCAGCCAGCCGGATCTCCGCGTGGTCTTTGTTCAGTTGCGTCATGATTAAATGGTACACATGCTTGATATAATCTTCGGATAACCTGTGAAATGATTTTCGTTTTAACAATGGTCTGGATTTAAACATATTTATTTGCATTCTGTTCTCCAGTACACCCTGTGGATTATACACATAACACAGTGTTTCTGCAATGTGGTTTACTCAACAGCAACAAAATTACATTTGTACAGCACCTTTCATGTGGGGAGGATATAAATATTCAGCATTTACCTTGCTCACAAAATGTTCTATCGTAAGGTGTAATACAACTTTCAACTTAACATATGAATCATTGAGGAATATGAAGATTTGTGTGGTAGAAATGCAATGAGCAGCGTTAACCACAAGGGGACACTGTTAAGGAGATTAAAAATTAAAATACAGTAACTACATATTCCAAAACTATTCCACTGAAGTATAAGTAAAGTATTTGAACAATATTATTTTCTTTGTTACACAATGCAGCTAAAGGTCAGACCATTTACTTTTTTTTTGAAAAAACAGGATCTTTACTCGGTTAAATATAGAATTTGTATATTTATTGCATCAATGCATACTTGCAAACTTTCTTGAGTTCCTTCAATTTTTCTGAGTTGAGCGTTGGCTCTCCTGAGGTCGTGAGGTCCTCCACGAGTTGAGAAAGTCTCTCACACTGCTCCAGCTCCATTGCTGTGGGAAAAAAAAGCAATGACAACATAGTTTTGACATCAAATGGAGATGTAATATAAGAAGCTGTTGTGGCGTAGAGCTGAGTTGATAGATGCTCTGCTGAGAGGAAGAGACTGGGTGGGCATGGTGGTGGTGGGGGGGGGGGGGGGGGACAACATTAAATTCTTTTTAAAGGGATTATTACCCCCAGAAAGAAATCTGCCAATTGACTAACATTTGCGTTCTTAATTATTCCAAGGTGAAGTGAGGCATGTGGAGTAAGAAAACACACGTAGGATTTTGTCCAGCTTGGGAAGCATAACCCAGGTCCTCTCGCCTGACAGTGAGCCACGTTACCGGACTTCACTTCAGACCCTCTGAGCGCTGATGTTAGATGTTCTGATGTTAGACTCTCTTTCCTCTCATTCCGACCACCCCCTGCTCGGGTCCTGACCTGATTGTTCAGCGCCTTGGGACGTCCTCCCGACGTGAAAGGAGCTCTAAAAAGATTTAATGTTGTTGTTGTTGTTCTGAGGTGGTGTGGGGCTGACTTTAGATACTAAGAGAGGAGCTGGAGGGGGAGACGGACAATGTAAGATGGGGGGGGACGGGGACAGGGACAGACAGTGGGAGAGGAGCGGGGGAATAGAGTGAGAGGAACTGGGGGGGGGCGGAGGGGGCTTGATAGATAGTGGGAGGGAGGGGTGGACAACGTGAGAGGAGCTGTGGGGGGGCGACAGATAGTGTGACAGGAGCGGGGGGGGGGGGGGGGGGACAGTGTGAGAGGAGCTGGGGGGGGGGGGGGGATAGTGTGAGAGGAGCTGGGGGGGGGGGGGGGGATAGTGTGAGAGGAGCTGGGGGGGGGGGGGGGGGGGATAGTGTGAGAGGAGCTGGGGGGGGGGGGGGGGGACAGTGTGAGAGGAGCTGGGGGGGGGGGGGGGATAGTGTGAGAGGAGCTGGGGGGTGGGGGGGGGGGGGATAGTGTGAGAGGAGCTGGGGGGGGGGGGGGATAGTGTGAGAGGAGCTGGGGGGTGGGGGGGGGGGGGATAGTGTGAGAGGAGCTGGGGGGGGGGGGGGGGGATAGTGTGAGAGGAGCTGGGGGGGGGGGGGGGGGACAGTGTGAGAGGAGCTGGGGGGGGGGGGGGGGATAGTGTGAGAGGAGCTGGGGGGTGGGGGGGGGATGCTGGCAGTTCTCTGGCCATGAACTCTCACCCAAACTACATCTGCCTCAGTGACACCTCGAGCGGCCAATCAGAGAGGCGAATGTTGCCGCCGGACCAATCACACCAACAGCTCTGTGCGGGGGGCGGTGCTTGCAGCTATCAGGTTTGGTTGTTGTTTGCTGGTCGGGGTGGCGGTGGTGAAGGCGGTAGAGGCCGCAGCTGTCCTCACCGGGCTGATGGCGGTCGCTCAGGGCTGGCGTTGATGTCTGGCTCACCCCCCGACCCCCCGGGATGCGGTGCGAGACGGCGGGAGGCCGGGAGAGCGGAGGCGGAGAGGAGGCCGCTGTCACGGTGTGTCCCTGGTGATCGCCTGCGCCATCTTGGTGTCAGAGCGAGGCGGGGGCGGGTTTTCTGGAAACTCAAGGGGTCTTGGCCGCCAAGTAATAGCCCAAAGTAGCCCAACACTGGCTTGCCAATAATAAATAATCCCTGCATTTGATATAGCGCTTTTCAAGTCTTCTAGACGTCTCAAAGCGCTTCACAGAATATACTGTAAAGTGAATTGACTATATTTGTGGGCGAAATTGCGCACAGCAGTGTCCCACACCAGTGGTGGGTTGAAGTGACCAATTTTGAGGGGTTATTATTAGGTGAATTTGATGGGACAACAGGACTGGGCACAATTTGGCCAAGTGCTTTTTCAAACGGTTATTAGAAAAGGGCTTCAAAATAAAATGTATTGCACGTTTGAATTAATATATCAGGCGCCCCCAAAGGATGATTTTTTCATGCTGTTATAACACAAACACCCTCGACCTGGCCTTGGGTCCCGGGAGAAGTCTGCCTCTCAACAACAACAAAATTACATTTGTATAGCGCCTTTCACGTCAGAAGGACGTCCCACCAAGGAGCAAGACAGGTTACTGCTTCAGACCCAAGCTAAGGACCGGGGGTGGTGGGGGGGGGGGCTAGGAGTCGCCGACAGGACCATCAATGAGTAGTCTTAGGCGAGACTTGAAGGAGGTCATGAGTGTGCAACAGTCTGTCAGGTCAGTAGTAGTCCTGGAGTCAAGGGCAGAGGCAGAGAAATAGAGTTGGGTATCATCCGCATACATGTGGATGTGGAAGTTAACCCCATGCCTGCGGATGATGTCACCAAGTGGGAGCATGTATAAGTTGAAAAGGGGCCAAGGACAGAGCCCTGGGGAACGCCATAGGTGACACTGCGGGGAACGGAAAAGAAACCGTTGGTGGCGACAAAATGTAGACGATGAGAGAGGTAGGAATCGAACCAGTCAAGGGCAGGTCCGCGGAGACTGAGGAGGGAGAGGTGGTGTAGGAGGATGGAATGGTCGTGTGTCGAAGGCGGCGGAGAGGTCGAGGAGGATGAGGCAGAGCCCTGGTCACAGATGTTAAGAATGTCGTTAGCGACTTTTACTAGGGCTGTCTCAATGCTGTGGGCAGCATGGAAGCCAGATTGAAGGGGTTTGACCATACAGACTCCTGTCCCCAACATCAATAACTCACTCTCTCCCTCCCCCACCTCAACATTACACTTGTATAGCACCTTTCATGTCAGGAGGACGTCCCAGTCATTGTTTCAGACCCGAGCTGGGGTCGGGGACAAGGAGGGTGAAAGGAAAAGGGAATTTGAGGTGACCCATGGGACTGTCCCGTCAAAGAGGAAGGTCTTGAGACGAGACTTGAAGGAGGCCAGGGAGGGAGCAAGGCGGAGGAATTGTGGAATGGAGTTCTAGAGGTTGGCGGCAGAGTGGCTGAAGGCCGCCTGCCAATGGTGGAGTGGGTGGGTCAGGGGAAATGTAGCAAGCCAGAGCCTGCTGAGCGGAGGCGGTGGGCATATTGGTAGGGGGTTAGGAGGTTGCAGAGGTAGTGTGGGGGCGAAGCCGTGGAGAGCTTATAGGGGAAGACCGGGATCTTGATTTGGATCCTCTGCGCGATGGGATCACGCAGCCTGGTGCGGTAGAGGACACAGGTCGCAGAGTTCTGGATTATCTGCAGCCAATGGAAGGAGGAGTTGGGGAGGCCGACAAGCAAGGCGTTGTCATTGTTGAGCCTGGACATAATGAAGGCGTGAATGACTTTCAGCGGCCTGAGGGGTGAGGTAGTGGCGGAGTCGGGCCACTCATTCTCCACCCACACACCACCCTGTCACCTGAAACAACATCTCTGCCAATAAGTCACTTACCCCCCACCCTCACAACTCACTTCTGACAGCAGCTCACTCCTGGCCACAATTCATTACCCCACTCGACAACTCACCTCTCCACTGACAGCAATCTTTCCCACATAAGGCGTTCTGTCAAATACAAGGACTATCGATTATAAGTTGCTTGCCTCTATTTTGAAAAGTTATTCTAACCTTCTAAGGACAAATTGGGAATAGTGTTTTTTTTGGCACACTGTTTCAACACTGGGAGTATTGAAGGAGGTTGAAAGAAGATGCTCAAAGTTGAACTTGAACGACCGAGTTTATGACTGAGTTTTTTGAATTGTTTCCATTATCATGGTACTCTCAAGAGGGATGTATCATGCTGCCTAACTCTTGAAATTCAGACGCTCATAATATAATGCAGATAATAAAATTGTATGCAGTATTCCAGGTGGGGTCAGATTACAAGAACTTGATTTATATTGCACCCTTCATGCAAATAATGGCTGAGTGCTTAACACAGTATAATAATAATCCTTGCATTTGATATCGCGCTTTTCACGTCTTCTAGACGTTTTAAAGCACTTCACAGAATATACTGTATAGTGAATTGACTATATGTGGGTGAAAGCGGCAGCCAATCATGCACAGTAGTGACCCATAAACAGTCGTGGATTGAAATGACCAATTATTATTTGGGGGATTATTAATAGGCTTGTGGAGTAAGGAAACTTGCCCAAGGTTTCGCTCTGCCTGAAATTGAACCCAGGTCTTGCGCTTGTAAGGCGAGTGCTCTAACCACTGAGATGCAGTACTCCTGTATGGGGCCAATTCGTTCACTTAATACCCAGATATCATATTCCCATATTATTAGAAAGGCAGCTGAAACCCAGACAGTGGGCAGTGAGCATCCAGAATTTCACATATCTATAAATTCTATAAATTCTACATATCGCTCTTTTTAGGAAAAAAAAGACTGGTTAAAGGAAGTCTCAAACTCAAAAAATGAAAGGAGCTATCTCTGGCACCCAACATTATGAGCCATGATCACCAAATAAAGAACCTAAAGTCAGGTTTTATTTCATTTTATTAACAATTGCTTGCTTGCAGCCTTTTTGAACAATTATATTCTTAGTCTACAATCTAACAGTGTTAGCATGCATAAATAGTGCTAAAACACAAGTTGTCTGGAATTTTCAACCTCTAATATGTGGAGCAGGATCACAATTGCTCAAAATATGTTTAGTTTTTGTTACAACATCCTACAGCTGATCTGGTTAAACTGAAGTATATCAGTGCAAACTAATCTAAAACATTACAACTTGAAAACACTAACTGCTGTGGTGCAAGTCTTGAAAGTTCTGAAGGCTTGAAGTAAGGCAGCCGAACAGTTAACATTGTACCCCATAGCATAACAGTAATGCAGGTTACTAATTTAGAACTTATGAACAAAATACATTTGAAACTGTCAAAAAAAATCTGTAAACCACTACAGAATCCACATCAAAGCCTCAATTTTCAGTTCCACCTTTTATTTCCACAAATTCTCAGCTTTATAATAAGATCCTTTTGTTGTTAGATAATTTAGGTGTATTTCATGTTCCTTTTGGATCTTTGGTCGCAAGAGACACACATCCCACCAATAAAAAGGCATGTTGCCGCAGGCAGTCGCCAGACCTTCATAGCCAAGAGGCTAACCCTAACAGACATCATCCTGTGATTCAAATTCTGGCCATAAACCCCTTTCTTGTGCTTCTACATGATGTACACCTTTTCAGCTTGGGAGAAATTGTAGACCTCTTTGGTTCTTGGGCAAATGATTTTATCATCTTGACGAATAGAAAGAAGGGACTGAAAGGGAAAAACAAACATGTTCAGTCACCATTGGATGATGGAACACCACATGCAAATGATTTATAGAGAAAAAACGGAAATCAAAATCAGCTATAAATACGGTAGAACAAGAAAACTAGTAGGAAGATCTACTATATGCAGTGGTTAATTAGAATGTAGAACGTGCTGTCCAAAGCAGTGGTTCAATCAGGGAGTATAGATGCATTTAATAGATAGCTAGAGAGAGTAAAAGCCCATTTATCCGGCACCCTCGGGACCTGGCCAATGGCAGTTAAAGCAAAACCCAACACAAAAAAAAATATTTAAAAAATATATATATTTTTAAACATACCATATTAATAGACTAAATAATAACAGAATATTGTATGAATACTTACCAATAAAGCAATAAATATCAATTAGAGTCTATAAACACAGTACACAATCAAAGGGGTACTCTCCTTTTATTCTTTCTCTCTTTCACATACACACACACGGAAGTTACAGTTGGTTGGGTCATGGATAAACAGGCTTTTACTGTATATGCAAGGGAGAAGAGAAGAATATGGAAGGGAGCAAGGAGTGTGGAGAATCGTGTAAACACTGTAGTTGGGCTAAATGGCTGGTTTCCATGCTGTACAATCTATGTTAATTATTTTACAACATCCACATATAGCATTGAGTATTCAATAGACCAAAGCACACCTGCAACTATTTTTTTTAAAAAAAGGAAAAATGATCAGTGTCTACCATTCAGCAATATTTCTTTAATGATTTAAAAAAAAAAACACAAGCAAATCATACTGGTAATGAAGGACTGCACTGAATTATGTTATTGCCATTAAGAAGCAACTGAGATGAGGATGATGGAGTATCTGGCAATATTTTTTGAGGTAAAGTCCTGAATCTTGCATTTGTTTTCTTATTGGAAAAGGAGAAATATGAAGATATCTGAAGTTTACAACTTTATGAAGTGGACTGATAAAACCAAAGCAGGTTCAAATCTCAAAGGCCATAAGTTTGGAATAAAATCATAAAAATAAGCAGTACCGGAAATTCAAAGGTCAATCATAAATTTTAAACTATAGGTGCTGTTTTAGGAATCAACATTAACTGGATGGTTGGGAGGAGGAGGGAAGAGTATTGAATGTACGTATTATGGACACATCTCCTATCCCGTTGATAGCCAAAGGCCTGTCCTGATATTGAGCCTTTGGCTTTCAAACGCAGGTTAGTGGAAAACCAACTTTGAGTCTTTTTATCACTAATTACTAAAAACAGTAAGAATCTTGGTGTATGATGTAGTGCATTATCACATCATTGAGATGTCTCAAAGCTCTTCACACAAAATACTGTGAAATTAATTGACTATACAAAGCTGATCATGGAATATTACAACACATTGTGCTTGTGCCAGCTCTTTTGAAGAGCTAACCAGTCAATTCTATTCACCCGCTCTTTCCCCATATCCTTGCAAATGTTTTCCTTTTCAAGTACTATTTCAATTCCCTTTTGAAACTTGTCACCATCCTTTCAGTACATCCCAGACGGTAACACTCGCTGTGTAAAAAAACAAAAAGTCTCATCTCCCCTCTGGTCTTTTGCCAAGTATCTTAAATCTATGTCCCATGGTTACCGAGCCACCTGTCAGTGGAACGTTTCTCCCTATCTACTCTATCAAAATCCCTCATAATTTTGAATACCTCTATTAAATATCCTGCTAACCTTCTCTGCTCTAAGGAGAACATTCGCAGCATTCCCTAGTCTCTCCATACAACTTAATTCCCTCATCTCTTGTAACATTCTGGTAAATTTACCCTGCACCCTCTCCCAGACCTTGATATCCTTCCTACAGTGTGGTGCCCCAAGTTAGACACAATTATCAGACCGAGGCCTAACCACTGATAACCAGCTACCATTGATATAAATGTCAACGGCTATGATTAGTCAATCCAATGCTGAGATTTGTGTATCTAATGCTGTAGGCTTTGGTTTGCCATGAGGAACGACACATCTGGGACCATTCAACGTACAAATATGCGCACGATGCTAAATTGACTCTTACTGTATGCGATGGCTGATGTGCTATTTCTACTGATAAGAGATTTAGAAAAAGAACTTACATTGTATCCATACACATATCCGTTAGGGAGCATCATGGGTGGATTATTTTCATTCATAACTTCACCAGAAATTTTGCAGACCAATCTGGAATTAGCACAGTGTGCCATTGGCAGAGGTTGCGCAAGCTTGTTCAGAGATTTGCTACAGACAGGGCAGTCTGGATTTTTAGATGTGCCATCTTCCTTGTAGCACTGTCTGTGGACCACACATAGTTCAGGCAAAATAGTATAAACCATGGAACAAATGAAATCTTTTATATAGATTTTGCTCACATTTATATTTCCATGCTCTCTAATAATTTCCATGTGATTTATGGCTCTCAAATGTCACTACGTGAACATCTGGATCCATCATCTTTTCTGCCTACCCTTTGGTGTTTAACCTCTCTTGCCCTTCATTCTTCCCGAAGCTGCGACTTTCCCTTGCCCCCTTAACCATCTTCTCTAATGGAGGCATTTTTGCTTGCTGACATTTTTGCTTCTTTGCCTCCTCCCCAGATAAACAGCTTAGTGGGAATCTCTCCAGCGCAGACTGCACTGCCAATATACCCCCCAACCACAATGCCACTCACCCCAAATCTGCATACCAGGAGTGGAACAAACAAGCACAATTCTAATCAGATCACTGGCTGTTATTGCGAATATGCAAATTATGTTTAAGGACTCGTATGGAAATCCTGGTCAAAACATTTTATAAACTTCTGTAACCTTGATTGGTATTCTGTGATAAGACAGACAAGCTAATAAAGCTGTCACTCCTCACTGGAAGCAATGCTCAGTATCTCAATATTCTCAGCAGCACATGGATTTCATCCCCAAAACATACTGAAGCACACACAAGAGCCTATCCAATGTAATGTAAGATGAAATAGTTTTCTGGAGCAACTGAGGAAATATATATATATATATTTTTTAAATGTAACTTGAACTTATTTTCCTCTAAAAGGATACGGGGTTTTAATAGCAGACAGTCCTGCTTGAAGTGTTATAGTGAAGACAGAGCTATTTCCAAGTTGATGAAGCCTGTAGTTATCGTATCTAAACTGCTGAATAAGCATTTTCCACCGGGCTGGGTCCAAAAGATCCTGTAATGGAAACAAAATGATTTGAATGGATGAAGAATGAAAAAATTCTACTCTCCACATCAGAGTCTGGAGTTGTCCCTCACAAGTAATTTGTACTTGGCTGATACTGAATATGTGTACTATATTATTTTTATATATATATATACACCGTATATCTCCGCGTATAAGGCGCACCCGCGTATAAGGCGCACCCCCCGTTTTTGACCTTTTCTTGGTGAAAAAAAACGGAAGCATTTTCAATGATATTGCCGGCAGAAGGGAGGAGAGACAGGAGAGACAGGTAGGTAGGGAGGGAAGCAGGCACGCAGGCAGGGAGGGAGGGAGGGAGAGCGGCAGGCCGGCAGCCTGGCAGAGAGAGAGGCAGGCAGGCACGCAGGCAGGGAGGGAGGGAGAGCGGCAGGCCGGCAGCCCGGGAGAGAGGGAGATAGGCAGGTCGGCAGCCCGGGAGAGAGGGAGAGAGGCAGGTCGGCAGCTCGGGAGAGAGAGAGGGAGAGAGGCAGGTCGGCAGCCTGGGAGAGAGAGAGGGAGAGAGAGAGAGAGAGGCAGGCCGGCAGCCCGGGAGAGAGAGAGGGAGAGAGGCAGGCCGACAGCCCGGGAGAGAGAGAGGGAGAGAGGCAGGCCGACAGCCCGGGAGAGAGAGAGGCAGGCCGGCACGCAGGCAGGGAGTGAGGCAGGCAGACTGGGTTCGGCAGAAGGTAAGCACAGCACTGAAGTCCGCTGCTGCTGCCTGGGCGGCCGAGGCTGAAGCCCCGTCACCCGCTCCTCCCAACCCCCGCCGGACACTGACCAAACCCTGGCTGACAGCGCGCCGGCCGCCCCTCCTGTTTACTGTATCTCCGAGGCTCAAAATTGCTTGTATCTGCGTATAGGGCGCACCCCCCACTTTCGAGATCTTCCGACCTGAAAAAATGTGCGCCTTATACGCGGAGATATACGGTATACATATAGGTAGGTACCCAGCCCCAACCGCGTTTTTTTCTACCGCTAATTTCACTTACCCACGGTTGGTTCGCTGCAACAACCCTTGCTAACTATGGCAATGGTTATTGCTTAACCTTTGCTTATCAACGGGTTTTAACACTAGCGTTTGGACCCAGTTGCATCAACCAGCTTCACGCTTGCATCTGGTGCTAGGACCCAGTTGCTATGTCGCAATCAACCAGCGAGATGTCGCTTCTCTCTTAGGATTAAAGTAAATCTCCGTTGATTTCTCTCTCTCTCTCTCTCGCTCTCTCTCTGTGTCTGCAGATCCTGGCAGCCAATGCGCCCAAACTTACTCCTCCCCCTATCCCCATGTCACCCACCACACCACCTTCTGCACTTCGCCCCCACCCTCCTTGTCACCCACCCACCCACCCCTCCATGTCACCCACCACACCACCTTCTCCGTTGATTTCTCTCTCTCTGTCTGTAGATCAGTCAGTCAGTCAGACTGCCTCGCGGATTGCTGTAGATCCTGGCAGTCAATTCGCCCAAACTTACTCCCCCTATCCCATGTTTCCCATAGGGCCCTGCATTTTCCAACCGCGACAAATCAAAACGTACTCTCCCTATCTCCATGATTCCCATAGACATAGTAAAAAAAAGTATTTTCCCCAGAACCTACCGGTACTTAACGAGAAAATTACAGCGCGAAACGATGCGAAGTAAAATGGGACTTCATGACCCCGTGTGTGGCAAAAATTGCATTAAGAGGGAGGTCCCTACTGTGTTTCCGTACATGAAAACAATTGTTCCCAGTAATGCCTTGCGCCTAGCCTAACGCCCAGCGCTAACATTTACAGTGTACCAGTGACAGCATAAGGTAGGTAGCACTCCTGTTGAAGGCAGGGAGAGAGAGTTAAAGAGAAAGAGACTGAGACAGAGAGAGACTGTGAGTGAGATTGTGACAGCCAGAGACTCAAACAGAGAGAGAGAGAGAGACACAGAGAGATACAGAGAGAGACAGAGAAAGAGGGAGAGCACGACTGAGACAGACAGAGAGGGAAAGAGACATGGAGAGAGAGACAGAGACACAGAGAGAGAGAGAGAGAGAGAGAGAGAGAGAGAGAGAGAGAGAGAGAGAGAGACACACAGAGGGAGACTAAGAGGAGAGACAGACAGGCAGAGCATGGAATTTCCAAAATTCGGATGTTCCAAAAAACTTATTTTAACAAGAAAAATCGTACTGCCGTATTTACTGCAATTTATCGTAATAAATACAGCAAAAACGTACTGGTTGGCAGCTCTGCATAGAGCCCTGTATTTTCCAACAGCGGTTTTACCAACCGCGGAGGTTTTCAGGAACATATCCCCTGCTATTGGGGTGGAATACCTGTATATATACACAGGTATCCCTCCCCAACTGCGGGAGATACGTTCCTGAAAACCCCCATGGTTAGTAAAACTGCAGTAGACAAGTACGAGGCCTTATGGAAAACATGGGGTGAGGGGGAGTAAGTTGCTTGTTCTTTTAGTAAACACAAAAAGAATATAAAAAACAATAAATTCATGTTATTTACCTTAATCCTAAGAGAGAAGCGACATAGTGGCTGGTTGATTGTGACATCACAACTGTGTCCTACCGCTAAACGCTAGCGCGAAGCGACATCGTGGCTGATTGATGCAACTGGGTCCTAGTGCCAAACGCTAGTGTTATAACCCGTGGATACGCAAAATTCACTGCCGCGATTGGCAAAGATTGTCACAGAGGAAATTGTGGGTTTATGAAAACTGAGATTGAAAAGTCTGCGGTTGGGGCGAGGTATCTGTATATATACTGCATACATATATATCTCCTGCCTTAAAGGCAGGTGATGAATCCTGACATTTTGTCAGGCATAAAAATCCAATTAGCACAAGAATAGGTCTGGTAAGTTAGGTTCACTACAATAAGCAATCTAAGCAACTCAATCTATTAGGTGAGATTGAGCATTGCAAGAAAAGCATGTGCAGTGTACTTACATTATGCGAGAGCTACCATCCAGACTTCTACACATGTTAGAAGGTCATGATTCTAACACACACATGCACAGTGTGCCCAGTAATTTCAGAAATCCAGATGCTGGCTATTAGCATCTCTTTAGCACTTTGGTTTATAATGCAGGTTGGAATTTTATGTATTCCAACTGGCTAATAGCAAGGTTTCCTGTATATGCATTCAGTCAAAGAGCCCAATATCCTCAATTCTTGGAATTAGCCCCGTTGTAGATATGTTTATGCAAATATCAGGTTATAAAATAAAATGTACAATATTAATCAAAGCCTTTTCCACCAATAATTAAATTGTTGGTGTTTTTTAATGTTCTTCTGTTATTAAAATAAAATCACATGGCACAATAGAAAGCCTACCTTATATGGTGAAATGTGTGTATCCGAGGGAAAAGCCAGCATGCCCATCACCTGCCGTACTTCATCCAATTGTCCACCCTCAGCCTGACTGAAGTGTCTCCGTGCATGTCTGAGGAAATAAGTGACAGATACATAATAATTAATAGAAAATTCACTACCTGCCAGTGGTGGCCAACCCATGGCCGGTATGCCAGTATCTGCTAACTAACGATATTTATGGTGTGGTCATAACTCAAGAAATAATAAAACAAGAAAAATGTATATTTTGGTTGGCCTACCAAAAGGATTGGCCACCACTGCTGTATGCCCTGGCCAACAATCCCCTAAATAAAATTGGTGACTCGTTTTATGGCTGTTTGTGGGTCATTGCTGTGCAAAACTGGCTGCCGAGTTTGCCTACAAAAAAAAATCACTCAATTTCACAATAGATCCTGTGAACCTTTTGAAATATACTTCTCACGTGATAAGATGCAATATCAAACAATGATGATTATTATTCCATTCACTAATCTTTAAATTAACCTCACTAATATTCCTTTATAAAATGTATTGGCTTGATTTTTAATTAGTCGCAGCCTTGTTTTTCAGCCTTCTTGGTTCCACGTTTGCTAGTTTTCTCTCCTCACTCAGGAATTTACATTCTTCCCACTTCACTAAATATAGCGAATTATATTAGAAAAAAGGAGTGAAATCAATCACACAATTAGCTCAGAATGAAAACATCACAAAAAGAATAAGTTAGCCTTCAGGCATCCAGGCACAACTTCTGTTATTCACTCATTTTCACATAAACAGCTGGTTAAATGTCACAGTATTTTGGCTGATGCAATTTTTTTTTCAAGTCAGCATTACTTCAGAATCCACACTGTTTCTTCAAAATATTCGCTTCTTAAAAACTGATTTAATTTGGTCAAATGTGTCAGAGTTTTTTTTGAAAGTGTTAAAATGGTTACAAAACACCGTAAAGATATAAAAATAAAAAGAACCCTTCCATTTGATATACCACCTTAACACTTCATTGAAACATCTCAAAGCACTTCAGAATATACTGTAAACTTAATTTTAATTATATTATAAATATTTATAAACATAAAATAATTATTGCATTTGATATAGCACTTCATCATGTCTTCGAGATATCTCAAAGGATTTCACAGAATATTCTGTAAAGTGAATTGACTTTATATTTTGTGGGTGAAAAGCAGCAGCCAATTGCACACAGCAGTATCCAACAAACAGTCGTTTGTGACCAATTTATTATTATAATTTTTTGAAGGAATTATTACTCCTGGAAAAGTGATCTGCCAATTGAACTAACAACCGGGTACCTACTTACTGCTAGGTAAACAGAGGCCTGCAGAGTAAGGAAACTTGCTCAACATTTCTCCTCGTCAGGAACCAAACCGAGGTCTCTCATTTGCAAGACAAATTCTCTGACCACTATAAATATGACAATCTTTCAGATCAGGAAATTCAGTTTACCGAGCTAGCCAATATTTAAAGTTTCCAGTAATGTAATATTCAACCTATTATGATAGCTGCCAACCTTTTTTAACAAACAAAAGTACTCCTGAAAGCTAAAAACAGTATTTTGTAGTAAAAAAGTATTTTCCACAGAACCTACCGGTACTTAACGAAAAAATGACAGTGCAAAAAGATGCGAAGTAAAATGGGACTTCAAAACCCCTTGTTAAGCAAAAATTGCGTTAAGAGGGAGGTCCCTACTGTGTTTCCGTATATGAAAAAAATTGTTCCCGGTAATGGCTTGCGCCTAGCCTAGCGCTAACATTTACAGTGTACCAGCGACGGCATAAGGTAGGTAGGTAGCACTGCTATTAAAGGCAGGGAGACAGTGTTAAAGAGAAAGAGACTGAGACAGAGAGACTGTGAGTGAGATTGTGACAGCCAGAGACTCAAACAGAGAGAAAGAGACACAGAAAGAGAGAGACACAGAGAGAGACAGAGAGAGAGAGAAAGAGAGAGCGACCGAGACAGACAGAGAGAGGGAAAGAGACACGGAAAGAGAGAGAGAGAGACACACACACACACAGATGGAGACTGAGACAGAGAGAGAGACTGAGAAAGAGAGAGACTGAGAAGGAGAGACAGACAGAGCATGGAATTTCCAAAATTCAAATTTTCCAAAAAACATATTTTAACAAGAAAAATCGTACTGCCGTATTTACTTCAATTTATCGTACTAAATACGGCAAAAACGGACTGGTTGGCAGCTCTGTATTATTTATAGAGTAGCAAAAAAAACTGTTAAAATGTTTAAGCAATTCTGCCTGCCAGCTTAATCATCTAATTTACCCTAATCTTTCTTTTGGCTCCTTGCCAAGAATACAGGTAGGCATTAACTCGTTTCTAAAGTTCTGTTTACATCAGTCTGTGAACAGGTGCAGGAGAGCAACTATAGCCTGGGAGGCATGTCATCTAATTCTTCCATTCTGTGGTGAAGCAAATGTCACATGCTCATTAATTCTCCATTGCAATGTAACTAAGATGGGAACTTGCCCTGCAGTGAATTGCAGGCACACAAATTCATTCTCCTGCACTGCACTGAAGCACTGCTGTGGTAATTTCCTTCCAGTAAAACACATGGTCTGATCAGAAGAGAGGTAGTTCCACACATAGAAAGAACAATTTCACCATTCCTCTCCAAGCTTGTAACTACTAACTGGTAACAGTGATCATAGGAACCTTGAAAGAGGGTCAAGTGTCAACATTTTCTGTCCATTCTCCTTCTAGCTCCTGTTCTGACCTCTTCTTTCTTGGTTGTAGTCTACTGGCAAAGTTTCCCTCTAGAGCCCCACCTAAGTGACCACTGTTTCTGTGTGAACTCTGGCAGTGAGTATCCATGAACACAACTGCTCTCCAGCTGGCTGCCACACATGTACACAAGCAGTAGAGGGGCTGAGAGCTAGAATCCTGGCTGTTTTCCTCTGTGCAACATTTTTGCCCAATTCCACTGGCTTCCCATCACAGAGAGGATACAGTTCAAGAGTCTGGTCCGTACCTTCAAAGCTCTCCATGGCCTCACTCCACCCCAGGTTCTGCGACCTCCTAATTGCCCACCAACCTGCCTGCTCCATCCGCTTGGCAGGCTCCCGCTTGTTTCACAACCCTCGCATCGTCCATCCCACCACTGATGGGTGGGCCTTCAGCCATAGTGCTCCCACCCCCTGGAACTCCATCCCACAATTCCTCCGCCTCATTCCATTCCTTGTCTCCTTGAAGACACACTCTTTGACCGTGCTTTCAATTAACCGCCTTTCTCACCTTTCATTTAAACTTCTTTCTCTCCGCCGCTTTACACAAATGCTGTCAAAGGAGAATGCAGTTATCAAGATGACTGGAAGCAAAACAGCAGAATAATTGTGTCCACAGTGCTGTTCCAAGTCATTTTAAAGATGCAAATTCAGTACCACCAATCTTACTATCTCCCCATCTATTCTGTACACACTGGAGAAAAACTGCTGTAGTATTGTTTTGAATTTAATCAGAAATACTCTTTGAGCTGTAAGTAGAATTTATTGAACTATAGAAGAGTTTACAAGAGTCATTTAAAATTTTTACTAGAGAAGGCAGACTTTACCCAGCAGATTAGATTATAGAAGTGATGCTGTAATTCGGTTACAGTTCATTCAGTGATTGGCTAACCCAGTAAACTAATATAGTGCTGTCTAACCCAAGCAATACTTTATATTTCAAAAGGAACAATATAATAAAATCAATTACCTACTAAGAAATGGATCATTTATTCAGAGGAATTTACTGAATTCAGCAACAAGCACAGAACCTAATTCCTGCTTTCTTCAATTTCCACAGCACATCTTTGTTCATAATAACTTTGACAAGAATTGGATAAATATTTGAAAAAAGAATATAGAAAGATACACATAAAGGACAAGGAAGTTGGACTCAATTTCATAGGATTATAGTGAATGCATAAACTGGTTAACAACCATCCAAAAATCCAATCGATTGATGTCTGTACAGAACAACAACAAATTTACATTTATAGAGCGCCTTTCACGTCAGGAGGACATCCCAAGGCGCTGCACAGGAGGCGTGTGACCCGAGCTGGGAGGGGAGTGTTTGGGAAGGGGTGAAACACGAAGGGGAGGTAAAAGAGTTTGGGGTGGAACAAAAAGAAATACAAGCACAAAATCCTGAACATGTACATTTCAGATGACAGTGCTGCCAAAATGTAGGTTTCCCCCACCTTGTTTAACTGCTCCACTGGACTGTAACATGTCTAACTATAATACTTTACCATCACTATGCCAGTTACATTCAGTACCAGAGCAGTGTTAAGTTTGAACACAGATATGAACACCAGAGCACTGCTTTTGTTGAACACTGTTGACCTAGTAGATAATAGTACAATACTTATGGATCAACTGGAATGAGTGAGGAATATAATAGATTATGAGAAGGGAGGAAACAAATAAATCAACTTCAACCAACTATTTCTAAACTTCCAAACTTGAAGGAGAAACCTTATGTACTGTACCTGACAGCTTCCAGCCTCTTGTTCTGTCGGATAAGTTCAATAAACTCCTGAATCCTCAGGCTGAACTCCAGACAACTCTGCAAAAATTTAAAAAAGATGGTTCAACTATAGATCATTGCTGTAATCTGTTGCATCAAACTATATTGAGGCAAGTAACAACAGAAGTTGCCATACGTAACATACATTCATCACATGATGAAATGCAAAATATTTGGGATTAAATTGTAAAATCTTCAGATTCAGAATTACAATTTGTACTGTCCAGCGTTAGCTGTAAGTGTGAATACACTAGTTACTCATTGGCTATTTTAAAGATTTTAACAAATATAATTATGCTTGGGTAATAATCCCTTCAAAAAAATATGGCCACTCAATCCATGACATTTTGTGGGGCACTGCTGATGCCATTGGCTGTTGCGTTCTGCACACAAAATATACAGTCAATTCACTTTCCAGTATATTCTGTGAAGCACTTTGAGACACCTCTAAGACGTGATAAGGCCCAATATCAAATGCAAGGATTATTATTATTTCAACAAAGGTCAGTCACAGTTTGAACAACTACAATAACAATACAGTAAAACCTTGATAATCCGGCATGATTGGGCCCACTCACCTCCCAGATTTGGGGGTTTGCCTATATTTAGAACTTACCCTAGAAATGGCTGGGGAAGCCCTACCCCACACACCAAGTGAGCTGTAAACACCGCACTGAAGCCAAACAATGCCTGAGCTCCACTCACAGCGCCAGATGACAGAGCAGCTATGCTAGGAACTACAAGCAGCTGTTCCGAACTTCGGGAGATTTGCTGGACTTTGAAAAAAATCTAATACTGTATGTATTTTAAAATCATGCCAGTTTTAGGGAGTTGCTGGATTTTGGAATGTAGGATTATCGAGGTTTTACTGTAATCCTTGCATATGATATAACACCTAATTATGACATTGAGATGTCTCAAAGCGCTTGACAGAATATATTGTAAAGTGAATTAACTATTTTGTCGAAATGAAGGAATATAAAAACAGTTTCAAAACTGGTTCCTTATGAGATTTCAGTTAAAAACATCAGCAATTTCCTCACGCATACCTGTAAAAAATATTTTCAAATCTGTTCATTTAAATTGGACCAAATAAAGCATAGAATTTTAGCTAAAGAAATATTTTAATAGGGAGATTACATTAACAAAAATATCTTGCCTTTGAAGGCAACTCTTCACTTGAGCTCTCATTTTGTGTGTCAGTTTGGCTCAGTGGCTCAGGCTCTTGCCTCCAAGTCACAAGAACATAAGAAGTAGGAGCAGGAGTAGGCCATTCGGCCCTTCGAGCCTGCCCCGCCATTCAATCATGGCTGATATTCCATTCTAACTCCAGCTACCTGCCTTATCTCCATACCCCTTATTCCCTTTATGAATGAGAAATCGATCTATCTCAGTCTTGAATATGTTCAAGGACTGAGCATCAACAGTCCTTTGGGGTAAGGAATTCCATACATTCACTACCCTCTGAGCGAAGAAGTTTTTTCTCAACTCAGTGTGAAAGGGCTGACCCCTACCTTTAAGACTATGACCTCTGGTTTTAGTTTCTCCAACCAGGGGAAACAATCTCCCACTATCTACTTTGTCGTGCCCCTTAATAATCTTATAGGTTTCTAGAAGATCCCCTCTATTTCTTCTACAGTCCAGAGAATATAGGCTAAAAATAAATCAACCTATCATCGTCACTCGTCCCCCTAACTACCAGTACTAACCTAGTAAACCTACACTGCACTCCCTCCAAGGCAAATATATCCTTCCTTAAATAAAGAGACCAAAACTGCACAGTATTCCAGGTGCAGTCTCATCAGGGCCCTATATAGCTGCAGCAAGACTTCCCTACTCTTATACTCTAACCTTTTCATAATGAAAGCTAATATACCATTAGCCTTCCTAATTGCCTGCTGCACCTGCATACAGTAAAAGCCTGTTTTTCCGGCACCCTCAGTACCTGGCCAATGCCGGTTAAAGCCCGTTCCGGATATTCGGCCGAAAATGTAAAATAAGTTTTTTTTTAAATTATGCATTTTTCCAGATAAATTTCGTTAATGGAATGTGGACCTTTTTTTCGCGATGCCGGTTATATGGAAGTTACGGTTGATCGGGTGCCGGATAAATGGGCTTTTACTGTACTAACTTTCTGTGCTTGGTTTACAAGGACACCCAAGTCCCTCTGGATGCAAACACTTTCAACAACAACATCGATTTATATAGCGCCCTCCATGCCGGACGTCGTCTCAGAGCGCTTCACAATAGCGGATCCCGGGACTGAGTCAGGGGTAGAAAGATAACCAAAGGCGCGGTTGAAGAGAAAGGTCTTCAGCTGGGATCTGAAGCTGAGAAAAGAGGAGGCAAGGCGAAGGTAGTGAGGAAGGGAATTCTAGATTCTCAGGGCATAGTGGCTGAAGGCATGGCTGGCAAGGGTGGAGCGGAGGATTCGGGGGACATGGAGGAGGCCAGACCCAGTGGAGCGAAGGCAACGGGAGCTGGTTTGAGGGGAGAGTAGGTCAGAGAGACATGGGGGTGCAGAGGAGTGGAGGGATTTGAAGACAAGGGTGAGGATCTTGAAGTCATCCTCTCTGGGATAGGGAGCCAGTGAAGTCTGGCAAGGACTGGGGTAATGGGGGAGCGAAGTTTGGTGCGGGTGAGTATCAAACTTTCCAATCTCTCCCCCTCTAAAAAATAAGCTACTCTGCTATTTTTGCCACCTAGGTGGCTGACTTTGCACTTCCCTGCATTATACTTCATCTGCCACCTACCTGCCCACTCACCTAACCTATCTATATCGCACTGCATTTTTTTAATGTCATCCTTGGTGTTAACGCTTCCTCCTAGTTTTGTGTCATCAGCTAATTTAGATGTATAATAAAAGCCCATTTATCCGGCACCCTCGGGACCTGGCCACAGCCGATTAAACCGTGTGCGGGATATTCGGGAGGCCAGCTGTCGAAAACCCAACACAAAACCAAACTTTTTTTAAAAAAATTTAATTCAATTTTTTTTAAACATAGCATATTAATAACAGACTAAATAATAACAGAATATTGTATGGATACTTACCAATAAAGCAATAAATATCGATTACAGTCTACAAACACAGCACACAATCAAAGGGGTACTCTTGTTTTTTTCTTTCTCTCCCTCCTCTCTCTTTCACACACACAGTCATTTTGGCATCTCAACGGCTCCAAACCCAACCCCCACTCTACTCCTCTCATTTTCCATCTAAATTAATCAACTCACCCCCTTTCTCTCTCTCCCCCATCTCTCTCTCCCTGCTTCCCCCTCTCTCTCTTTCACACACAGTCATTCTGGCATCTCAATGGCTGCAAACCCAGCCCCACTCCACTCCTCTCATTTTCCATCTAAATTAATCAACTCACCCCTTCTTTCTCTCTCCCCTCCTCTCCCCCACCTCTCTCTCCCCCTCCCACTCCTCTCTCTTTTTACCCCATTCTTTCCCTCTCTTTCTCCCACCCACCTCTCTCTCTCCCACCTCTTTCCCTCTCTTACTCCCCCCCTACCGCAGCATTCAGAGGTAATCGTACTGTACTCGCTGTGAGGGAAAAAACGGCAGCACCACCTTCAGGCACTAGTAGCAGCATACCGAAATACTGATACGAGAGAAAAAAATGTGATGGTGCTGGAGAAGACCCAGTTAATCGACTGGGGACCTTTTTTTTGAGGTGCCTGTCATATGGAAGTTACGGTTGATCGGGTCACGGATAAATAGGCTTTTACTGTATATTGTCCCTTTCACATCAGAATTTGTCCAAGCTACTTAAAGATACTGGTTGGGTAGGTATCTGGTTAGGGGTTGGAAATGAAGGCAGTGGGAAGGGCAATGTTGAGTAGGAAACAAAAAACATTGATGTGGTTCCTCCCTCACCCCAGACAGAGAAGTGGAGGTGCCATGCATTTGCCAAAATTCGCTTTGCTGTAAACCTATGCAGTATGTTAACTAAAACCTACAAAAATATGGCCAACAGAAATGTTCACTAGTCCATTGATAGAATCCTCGTCTGTACCTCTCTGTGGTTGGACTCCTACCAAACAAGCAATATGTGCATCGCATTCTGTAATGAAGATCCATGCTGTATCTGGAACCCAGAGTCAAGGCAACTCCTGGAATGGGAGCTCTACCTCTACCCCTTACAATCCTTGCATTTTTGATAATCCTTGCATTTTTGATATAGCGCTTTTTCAAATCTTCCTGATGTCTCAAAGCACTTCACAGAATATAAAGTGAATTGACCGCATAATTGTGGGCAAAACACGGCAGCCAATTGCGCATTGCAGTGTCCTCCAAACAGCCGTGGATTGAAATGATAATTTTTTTTGGTGGGAGGGATTATTGTTAGGCGTGTGGAGTAAGGAAACTTGCCCAAGGTTTTGCCCTGGACCTCCCTTTCCACGGGTCAGAGGCACTGAACTGTGACCTTGTGATAAATCTGAAAGGTTGCAATACTTTGCTAATGTGAGAAACTTTTGATTTGAGGTAATCAGTTCCATCTGATCTACCAGCTAAATCATCCAAAAACTTACAAGATATGTTTTGTTTAAGAGCTATTCAAAACCATCTTGGTTGATAAACCCAACATACCTTCATTTTTCTCAGCCTTGACTTGTTGTCATGGCACCAGGCTAGACAAGTGGCAGTCTCTTGCCTTTCCAGCGATTCCTCAACCTCCTTTGCAGTAAGAAACATGTCAATGTTCACAAGATCCTAGACAAGGGGGAAAAACAGAACATAATAAACAGTTTGGCCCAGTCACGCTAAGGCCTTTCCAGCGATTCCTCAACCTCCTTTGCAGTAAGAAATATGTCAATGTTCACAAGATCCTAGACAAGGGGGAAAAACAGAACATAATAAACAGTTTGGCCCAGTCACACTAAGGCATACAACATTTTTGGAACATTGGATATTTAGGTTCTTTGCTTATTTTTGAGAATACCTGATAGATACCTATACAATTTTAAAAAGTTCAGTATTTAAGAGTCGGAAATAAAATTCTACGGTAGATTGGTTAGAAATGCCACTAGAAACTTGCATTGAAATTATGCATGTACAGTAAAAACCTGTTTATCCGGCACCCGCGGCACCTGGCCAATGCCGGTTAAAGCGCCTGCCGGATATTCGGGCAGCCCATGGCCGAAAACCTACTACAACATTTTTTAAAATTCTGTTAGCATACACCATACACACCAGGCTAAATAATATCAGATAACAGACTATTGTATTGATACTTATTGTTAAAACTACTCTCTTGCGCTTCTCACCTTTACTGGTTGAGGTTTACAGTCCAGTGATTCTTTTTTTAAAAATGGAGGACGCCAAGTGGGTGAAAAAAACGGCAGCGCGATTTTAAAGTCACGTGACTTTACTAGCTGCAAGCCGACAGCCCTGGACTCTACTAGCGGCAAACCAAAATACTGCACCTGTGCGACAATGTGGGTTATCGGCCAGCGTTATCAGCTTGCCGCTAGTAAGGCTTTAAAGTCGCACTCCGTTTTTTTCACCCCTTGGCATGCTCCATTTTAAAACGAATCGCTGGACTATAAACCTCAACCGCAGCATCATGGCTTCAAGCGCAGCATCTACCAGCAAAGGTGAGAAGCGCAAGAGAGTAGTTTTAACAATAAGTAACAATACAATATTCTGTTATGTTATTATTTATACATTTACAAATGCTCCACCACTATTGTTCCGGATAAATTCCGGTTTGTCGAATGGGGCCTTTTTTTTGGTGTGCCGGTTATACGGAAGTGCCGGTTCATCAAGTCACGGATAAACGGGCTTCTACTGTATATCAAATTCAGGCAATAACATCAGAAAATATTGCAAGTGGAAATCTGAAAAAAGACTGGCAATTTCAAATGTAGCAGCCTTAATCACAACAGATCTGGAGAAGGAGTCAAGGTGCACTTGGCCATGAAAAAAATTGGGGATATGAAAATGTTCCCTATTGTTCGAAGAATCAAACGTCTATTCATGAATCCCAAATTGTACAAATCTTTGGTCTTACTAGCTGTGAATGAAGCCAGAAAAAAATATATATATATTTTTTAAAATATTTTATGATTCAAATTTGGATATACAGTACAAAGTTTAATTTCAGAACTTCAGACAAACCAAAAACAGACTCTACAGCCTGTTCAAAGCTAATCTGTAAAGCTAATTCAGTTTTTGAGAGTATCCTAGCAACACCAAGAGAAATTTCTACTCCACTCCTATTCCCAAAGCAATATTTTGTTATAAGATCCTAAGTGCTAGACTGGATTACATTTCATCACAAACCCCATGGCGTTAATTCAGTCTCTCAATTTATCAGCAAGCTTCAGATAATGAGGTTACATGGGTGTAAGCCAGTTATTTCAACTTGGCATTTTTTGTACTATTTCCACTAGAGATCGCCAGCACAGCCAAATAGGAACAGAAGTAGGACATTCAGCCTTCCGAGCCTGTTCCACCATTTAATTAGATCATGGCTGATCTATACCTAAACTAATCCTTTCAATTCCAATTTCCCTGCTTTCTCCCCATATCCATTGATATCCTGACCTACCAAAAATGTATCAACTCAACAACAAAAATCATATTTATAGAGTGCCTTTCATGTTGGGAAGATATCCCAAGGTACTAAATAATCAGGATGGCCCCGAGCAAGGGAGAGGGGCAGGGTAGGGGCGGGAGAGTTACGAGGGGAAGGAGAGAGTTGAGAGGGCAGCAGAAGGCACGGTCGAAGAGGAGGGTCTTCAGACCAGCCTTGAAGGAGGCGAGGGAGTGAGGTGAACGGACTGTGGGATGGGTTCCAGAGTGTGGGGGCAGAGAGGCTGAAAGCCTGTCCTCCGATGGAAGGGCGGGTCAGGTGGGGGACATGGAGCAGGCCATAGCCCACTCAACGGAGGGGGTGGGGAGATTCATAGGGGGACAGCAGGTTGGAGAGGTAGTGGGGAAGGGCAAGGCTGTGAATGGTGAAGGTGAAGACAAGGATCTTGAATTCGATCCTCTGTGGGATGGGGAGCCAATGGAGCCGGGCTCTTGAAGGTGTAGATGGATCTAACTGCTGTGTGCAATTTGACTGCCACATTTCGCCCACAAATATACAGTCAATTTTCTTACTCTTCTTCATCCTGCCTCGACCCCCCCCCCCCCACCCTGCTCTTGTACCTAACTGTACAGCACCTTGGGACATCCTTTCGACGTGAAAGGCGCTATATAAATGTAAGGATAGATTGATCCACAATCTTTCAGTGTACAATGCTAAGAACGTTACAACTTATTAGTGGCTATCTTAATCAAAACCACTACCGACACCATCAATACAGTTGATTACTTTATGCTGTAATGTGCAATTGTGCTGTACCATAAATAACACTTGTTTGACACAATTAAATTTCTGAAGCAGCATAGTAAGTAACTGCTAATAATAACTGTAGTCACATTCCAGCAAATTCGACTCCAATATCTAGTTTCCACAGAACCAGATTTTAAAAAATCCTTAACCATCAGTATTTATGTTGCTGGTAATGGCAAACTATTTCTACAACTGTATATGAGAAGACTTAATCCCGGGTCCCAGATTCAAATTTTAGTACACCTGATGAACATCACTGAGCATTTGGAAATTCTGCCCGTTTGCAAATAGTTCAGGAGGACTCTTACAACAACTTTGATTTATACAGCACCTTCCATGATGGGTGGCATCTCAGAGCGCTTCACAATAATGGAACTCAGGTAAGGTTTATTTGTAGTATAGGAAAAGCATATCACTGGAGGGAGAAAAGTCACAGCACAAATTTGTTTGGTGAGTGAAGAAAATAAATGGGTACGGGTTCAGCATCTTCATAGTTCAAAAATTCAGACTCTAAAATTGCCACAAAAAAATGAAGTATGAAATTCTAGTCAGAGGCCTACTGATTTTGTATTCCAGTCCAAATATACATTTGTATAGCAATTTTCATGTCAGAGGACTTCTTAATATTACTTTTATTCAGAGGGCACATGTAAGAGTTGAAATGGTTGTGGGGTATTTTGAGTATAACATTTATGCTCAAAGATCATACTCCTGTTTATGTTGAATTTGTGTGCAGACATTGTCCCAAAGTTTAAAAAAATGCTATACAAATTTATATTGTGTTATAATTTAGACCATCCAGAATTTGGCACATTTCAGGTTTCAGTCTTAACTTTGAAGTCTGTTTTCTGTAGTCCTTAAAAGAACCTATAGAAATTGGCTTCAAATTTAAAAACTACTTAAGAATTTGCCAAATTCTGGAAGCTTTAGCATGCTGTATTGATAGAATAAATCTAGACCAACTAAAAATTCTACCACTGCATGTCATTTTTATGATTATAGTCCAAAACAGTGAACATTAACATTCAGTCTTAAAGCACTTCAAAGAATATATTGTAAAATGAATCGTCTATATTTTGTGGGCAATATTAAAATAAGCAAATAATTTGTTTTAGTAACATATGAACCCAGTATATTGAAGCTGTATTGAGACCTTAAGCTGATGCACTTGAGCAACAAAATAAGATTCAGAAGTCTAACATGGGATTCCATTTGCCTTGGGCAAGCACTTAACAATTGATCTACAGGCCTGAAGTTCACAAGGAATGCCATGTATCTGTACAGACGACCTCAGCAATCACTGAATCCAAAACGCAATCACATTTCAACAGTGTCAGATAGATGTTTTTTTAAAGTAGTGGTTATACAACCTACAATTTTAAATGCTGTTTTTTCAATATTGTGAGGATGCTAATTTGTACTAACTGAAGGTCCTTGGTGACGCATTCAACACTGCAAATATGCCACGGGGGAGGATCCTACACCGTGGTGCCGAAATATCTTCAGGGAAATCTACTGTTCACACTGCCTCAGACAGATAATCGATTCAGATCTCAGAATGTTTAATTTAGCATAAAAATCACATTACAATCAATCATCATTTAGAAACTCCATACCGAATTAATAATTTCTTACCATTTTTTGAAAGATTAAACATTTACATTTGAACTCAAATCAATTACAGTAGAAACCCGTTTATCCATGACTCGATGCAGCGGCACTTCCGTATAACTGGCACGCAAAAAAAAACAACTCCCCATTCGATAAACCGGAACTTGTCTGGAACAATAGCAGTGGAGCATTTGTAAATGCATAAATAATAACAGAATATTGTATTGATACTTATTGTTAAAACTACTCTCTTGTGCTTTTTACCTTTGCTGGTAGATGCTGCGCTTGAAGCCACGATGCTGCGGTTGAGGTTTGTAGTCCAGCTAGTCAATATATCGCTAAAACCCGATATAATTTTCATATCGATACCCCGATATAGGCATTTCAAAAATATCAAAATACCAAAAAATCAATATATTGAGGTACAAAATCGGAATGCCGCACACTGAACTACAAGACCCAGAATGCTCATCTCTATACACAATGCACAGACCGAGGTGCAAAGCCGCCATATTGTATTCATAGTCCTCGAATACAATATACAGGTATGCAAGGGGTTGGGGGGGGGGGGGGGAGAGAGACGGCTGGGGGGTGGGAGAGAGACGGCTGGGGGAGGTGGGGGGGGGGGGAAGAGAGACGGCTGGTGGGGGGGGTGGGGGTGAGAGAGATTGCTGGTGAGGGGTGGGGGGGGGAGAGAGACGGCTGGGGGGTTGTGGGAGGGAGAGAGATGGCTGGGGGGGGTGTGGGGGGGGGAGAGACGGCTGGGGTGGGGGGTGGGAGGGAGAAAGACGGCTGGGGCGGTGTGGGGGGGGAGACAGACGGCTGGGGGTGTGTGGGAGGGAGAGAGACGGCTGGGGGGGGGGGGTGGGTGTGGGGAGGGAGAGAGACAGCTGGTGGGGGGTGGGGGAGAGAGAGACGGCTGGGGGGAGGTGGGGGGTAGAGACAGACGGCGGGGGGGGGGGGGGGAGGGATAAAGACGGCGGGGGGGGGGAGGGATAAAGACGGCAGGGGGGGAGAGACGGGGTGGAAGTGATAATATACAGATAGATAGAGATGGGGGGGATGTGAGAGAGACACAGACAGAAAAACACAGAGATGGAGAGAGTGAGAGACACAGAGAGAGAGAGAGATATTTACCTCCTGAGGACATAGGCCCCGAATGTGCGCGCACCCGGAATGCGCGCGCCGCACGCGCATGCGCAGTACAAAAACCCCGAAAGTATCGATATTTCGGTATATCTCGATATGAGCTGATCGATATATCTAAATCGGAAAATTTCCATATCGACGGACCCTAAGTCCAGCGATTCTTTTTAAAATTGAGCGGGTGAAAACAACAGAGTGCATATGACTTTAAAGTCATATTAGTGGCAAGCCAATAACGCTAGCCGATAACTAACATTGTCGCGCAGTATTTCGGTTTGCCGCTAGTAAAGACTAGGGCGCCAGCTTGCAGTTAGTAAAGTTGTGCGACTTTAAAATCGTGCTGCCGTTTTTTTCACCTGCTTGGCGTCCTCCATTTAAAAAAGAATCGCTGGACTGTAAACCTCAATCAGTAAAGGTGAGAAGCACAAGAGAGTAGTTTTAACAATAAGTACCAATATAATATTCTGTTATTATCTGTTATTACTTAGTCTGGTGTGTATGGTGTGTGTTAAAAGAACTTAAATTTTTTTGTAGTGGGTTTTTGGCCGCGGGCCGCCCAAATATCCGGCAAGCACTTTAACCGGCATTGGCCAGGTCCAGCGAATGCCGGATAAACAGGCTTCTACTGTACTATGAAATATAGTTTTAATATTTTAATTGACCTTATTCTTCCAGTTAAGGGAATAAAACTTAATTTTGCGCAGTTAAATTCCTGCAATGCCTTTATGAAAATTTTTATTATTGACCCATAGTGGAACAGCATTAAGCACATGAGCGCCTTCAGAAAGATGAACTACGCTTTAGTACAAAGCTATTACAAACAAGCATACTGTAATTAGGTTAGGGACGTTTTCCGAGTCACATTTCTGAAGTTCTATATTAATGGGCAAATAACAAGAGCATTTAAGAAAAAAAACACTCAACAGAAATCAATCTGAGATAGTGATTTTTCTTTTCAACATTATATATCATACTTCCGCAACATTTCATTCCACTGTATGACAGTTACTTTGACAGATTCTGATTGTATTAGCGTACAGATCCGAAATTGACAAATGGTTCACTGAAAGAGGGGATACGATGATTTGAAATATCTACAATACTTCAATGTACCTAGCACTTATGCAAACCATTATAAAAACACAAGGGAGAAGAAACGCAATGACAGGTTGTGAGCTACTTCAAAAACTGCAGAGTATAAAATAATTCAGGTCTGTGAATCATCTTATAATCTGACCTGAGATAATCTTTTTAATGAATAAGAAAATATTTATATTTAATGATTTTTCTGGAGAGATGCGTTATACCACTACATAATAATCACAATCCAAAGAAGGTAGAGCTAGTTCTGTACCAATTCAACTCGGCATGGTGGGTGGTGGGGGAGAGAGAAAATGAATGCAACAATCTAGTTGCTTTTCTTTTCTTACAATTAAATAATTGATCATTTCAACTCCCTACTTACCAACCTCCTTAGCTCCACCTTCCATAACCTCAAGACCAGTTGGAACTCCCCAACTGATATCCTCTCCTGTGTCAGTTGTAACCCAGGCAAGCTTATAATTATACTTCCATTTGATATTGCGCCTAATCACATTGGGTCCCGACCTGACTGTTCAGCACCTTAGGACATCCTCCCGACGTGAAAGGCGCTCTAGAAATGGAATTTTGTTGTTAATTTTGTTTTGTTGAATCCAAATACTATTATCATTGCAAAGTAAATCCAGTATAGCACTGCAAAAGAATTCAGCAACGATGCATACAACGTATTCCACATGGTCCTAAATGTGCATAACTTAAAACACCAGCTGACGTATGGACAGATATGGACAGATAGGCATACAAAATGCTCTTTAATAGATTTTATGGAGGCAGTATAGGAAAATGGGATGAAAACACAAGCCTTCAATAGTGGAGCTAACGCCAACCCAAATACAATGGGTTAAATTGCCTCCTGTGCTTTGAATGTTCTTCTCTTGTGTGTCTGCCTGGTTCAGTCGATAACACTCTGCCTCTCAATCAGAGGTTGTGGGTTCAGCTCACATAGCCGGGGATGCCATTCCAATGCAGGGTGTTGCTTTGCTGGAGGTGCTGTTCTTCATTAAAATGAGGTCTGTTCAGATGGATATTATAGATTTGATGGTACTATTCGAAAAGTGAAGGAAGTTTCCTCCTGACATGAAAAGCTCTATACTACATGTAAGGTTTATTATTACTTTTTAAAACTCTTTCCCCATGTATCTGGATCATCATTTGTTCATTTTTGATGCAATCTTCATTCTTATAAATTAATCATTTAGTTCTTATTTTCAGATTACTGTGTTTATGTGCTTATTCTGCACAATATGTGCTTATTCTGGATACAGTATATTGATCAGAGTGAAGAATTGTTCCCTATTTGTCAGTTAACCGTTAAATTCTGAACATTGACACTATGGATATTTGTGATGGAAATGTCCTAACAAAGCATCTATCCTTAAGTGTCCTTCTAGGGGGAGAAGGTGGTCAAAAGTAAATAATGTGCAGTTGGTGCTGAGCTGGCAACCTTCTAACATACTTGATAGTCTGTCACCTGAGCTAGGCTGGTCCACACTACTCCAGGGCTCTGATCACAGGCCACAGCTTGGTTAATTGGTAGATCTGGGAGGGGTAAGTTGTTTAATGGGAGCAGAGAGTCTTCACATTCAGCTCACTAAAAATAATTACTAAACAATCTCCTTCCACTTCTATTAATCTACCAGCAGTTCACCTTTCTGAGTGTTGAAATGGTGGGTGTGACCTTAATTCTAGTATTCATGAACATGGATATTTATTCAATAACTTTGTTCGACTCCAACAAAAACAGAATAAGTTGTGTTTTTTGTAAAAAGAAAGAATATTCTAGAGAAACAGGATGAAATATGGGAAAATACCAAGAAATAAAATCTTCCTTTCTGGTATCCTGAGTTGAACCTTACAAACATTCATTTGCATTCCAACTCTGTGGTTTCCATTAAAAGGCAGACTGTGAAGTCCCGTGGCAAATGTACAAATCTAAATAATTAGTGCCAAGACTGTGACTAGAAATGGATAAATCCAGGGTGCTAAACTTGTGGAAAGTTGATGACAAACGTAACAATAAAAACAAGACTGATGCAAATTGTTGTACCTAGGTAAAGTTTTTGACTGCACAACCACAATGTCTTTTCAGAAATACATTATGAAAGGTTTTGACCAAGATTCCATCCATGGAATAGTGGGTCAGCCAGTAGGTGTCATCTGGCTCAGTTGGTAGCTCTCTCACAACAACATGGATTCATAGAGCACTCTCCACCCTGGACGGTGTCTCAGAGCGCTACACAATAACGGATCCCGGAGGCGAGCCAGGGGGAGGGGAAAAAGGTGACCAAAATCCCGGTCGAAAAGAAAGTTCTTCAACCGTGACCTGAAAATGGGAAAAGAGGGTGCGAGGCGAAGTTAGAAACCTGTGGGGTCAAACCCCATGTCAGGACTGTGAACAAGTTTTTTTTGGAGAAAAACAGCAGGAAAATATGTGAATAAAACATATTTGCTCCCAAGATCAAAGTTCATATTTCTAAACTGTTAAACTGCAAAATCCAAGAACATGCTCACAATAAAACTAGAAATATGAAACTGGTTTATAAAGCTGTCCTGATTCTCAGGCTTGATTGCAGTTTAATTATAAATCAGCCATATATCAAAGCTCTCCTTTAATAGATATCCTCAGGTTCAAAAACTATAACTGGCCAACATTTTGTTATGTCTTTCTGATGTGAAGAGTGCTGTACAAGTGTGATTTATTTTTGTTTATAGGATTTCATGAAATACAGTGAAATGTGGGGTTTACAAAGTGTCTAGTAGATCTAAAGAGTGATAACGGTGTTTTTACACTGCACAATCTTGGTGTAATGTAGTGCCTTTCTTGTGTGCTATTAAATTATCTAGGATGTGTTCTTGACCTTGGTTTTGCTTCATTGAACTTGGGACAGTTGATCTCAGCCAGTACACATCCATATTCAAGTTGACAATGTGATGAACAATATGACCAAACAGAGAAACACAACAGCTTGATGCCAATGACAGTCCTGAGTTTCACAGTTTGGTAAATGAGACTGCTCCACCCACTGCCATGAGATTCACCAGTGCTTTGAGTTAGTATCAATACCATATATTTTTACCTACTGTTGTTGGTGCAAATAGAGTTGCCCAGGAATTGGGGAATCCAGTCAAAAATAGTTGGGAGCCATAATTTAAAAATGACTTCAACTCTTTAGATGTATGTAAATGATGTAGGATAACACCTTGGACAGTTTACATGCAATGACAAAGGCAATCAATTCAGTAGACAACAGTGCAGACTGAGAATTCTCAAATTCAAATGATATAAACAAACGAGCTGGCACATGATGAGAAGCTAAAATTTCTCTTCAGTTGTGCCACAAAGCTGCATTCTGAAACCTTATCGGTTTCTGTTCATAATTGCTCAGTACAAATGTTCAACAATAATAAAATTATATTTGTAGAGTATTCTCTATAATCCCAAAGGTCTATTCATGAATAAGATTACGGCATTAAATAGCAAATTGCCTTCAAGGAGAGTATTTCACTGAATAAACTGAAAAGACAAGCTTTCTACCGCTCATATTTATACGCTGCCAGAATTTAATCGGCAAAAACATTTTGAAAGTTGTCAAGTAAGTTTTGTATTGCTTGTGCAACTGGAACCAACCTAGGTATAAACAGATTAGACAAATCATATGTTAACACTTTAGACCACAAAAATTAAGTATTAAATAACTTTAATATCATATTTCTGGAGGTTGGAATCTGAAAATTCAGAAGCATGGAATTTTTCTTAATCTTTTGCTGAAATCCACAAGCTGTGCACATGCAAAGCTATCAGAATTACTTTAGAACACATCCTCCTGATATGACAAGTACTACATAAACATAAATGTTGAATTGATTACATCTCTATTTCAATATTACATAAAAACTTCTATTTCCATCCAGACTCATAGGTGACATTCCAAGTCACTACAGATAAACAATTTCCTCTGGTGGGGTAATCCAGAATAAAATGGCATAATCTTAAAATCAGATCTTGGTAATTTAGGATTGAAATCAGAAAGCATTTATTCCCGCAAAAGGTAGTGGAAATCTGGAACTCTCTCCCCCAAATTGCCATGGATGCTGTATCAACTCACATTTTCAAAATAGAGGTGGAGTTTTTTTTGTTAGGTAAGCTTATCAAGGGCCACCCTCTTTCCCCTCCCTAGAAATGTGCCCTACAGATACCAATCCGCTACTCGGGTCCAAATCCCAGACTGTCCAGTTGCTTGGGACGTCCTCCCAATGTGAAAGGCGCTATATAAATGTAATTTGTTGTTGTTGATATGGGGCAAAGGCGAGTAATTGGAGTTGAGGTACGGAACAGAAATGTTGAAATAATGTAGTTGACAAACTGGTTCTCAGGCCTGTTTATTGGTCACTAAGAGGTGCTCGGCGGCTGCAGAGGGCAGTTTCTTTCACTGTCACCAAAGTTTAATTTTACCATATGATGATCTGTTCAGAACAAATTAATTACTCAATGGGTGGATCAAACACGATGTATCCCACCTTGCCTCAGACTATTTTCTTGTCAGGAAAGCGGTCAAGCTCCAAACTCCTCTCACCCCTATGCTCTCTATTAATGTACACCAAGCCTTCAGCAACTACTCCCTTAATCTCTGGAATGTTGAGTTACCAATAATAAAAATGTTATATGAACAGATGCTATGGAATCAACCACTTAGGTCAATTACAAAATACCAATTCTAAACAATTGGACACAGTTTGTTACTGGGAATAATCCATTCAACATGGTTTACCAGGGCAATGCAGAATGTGGTCATACCTGTGAAGGTCAGCTTTGTCAGATGGGCAGTTATTATGCAAAGCTCATCAAAGAGATTGCGCTTGACAATGATAATTACATGCTTCAATTTAAGATGGAAAACTGTACTAGCATCTTGATTACAGTAGAGATGCTCTTGAGGGCTTTTACATTTTCAGCAATTTAGTTAACATTTTGGTGTCATGTAATTTATGACGGGTACATAATATATACAAAGGCAAAAGGATAGACCAGATTATATCCATGTTTCACACTAACTGAAAGGAAGCCATGTCTGTAAAATATAACGGGATAGATATGTTCAAAAGTTTCATATGGAAAAACTATGAATTTGACAGAATTTACCTCCATGCTTTTAACATTCTAATGATCAAAATATAAACAAAACAATGCTTAGATGAATAATTGTTTTAACTCCTTGACAGACTTAAAATTTAAGTCTTAATGGTCTTTGTCATAGCATTAATTTGTAATTAGCACCCTTTTCACAGAGACTGAAATATTTCTTAACTATGTAGATTTTTAAGATGCAAACTAAATACATATTATCTATTCATTAGAAATTATATTTAATCTTGTGGAAGAGATAAAAGGGATCAATGCAGAGTCGCAACAAAACAGCACGGATGGTGAAAAGGCCAAAAAGCTTTCATCGTGCAGCAACATTTTATTGGGAATCTCATTCAACTGAAGAATTTACTTCCAACGATTACAATCAATTGGCAAACAAAGCTAGTAAAATATTCCTCCAAAACAACTATTTATCAAACTGTCCTCTATTTTTTTAAATGTAAATTGATTTTTAATTTGCTGCAGACCTAATCCTAGTTTGCCATATAACAGATCAATATTGTTTCAAAAAGATGTGACATTCAACATCCCTTAACTCAACAAAACTAGTTCCTCTGCTTCCTCTCATCCAGCACATGCTTTCACACGAAACCCAGGTTATTAACAGCACCCATATCTATGATTATTGTACAATGTGCTGATAAACCCACACAGGTTTGACAGTCCTTGCAACTATTGATTCAGTAGCAGATCAGCACAAAAGAGAGTGGGAAGCTTCCCTAGCTCTGACATTACCTCACACTAAAGCAATTCCAGTATCCATAAAAACAGGTAGCGATCCTTAAAACATTTTAGTTCAGTTAGCCAGTTTAGTTTCACTGCAGAAATCTGCTGCAGTGCTTAACCACATAATCGAGTAAAAATTCTAAGATTTGACCCATGTTAAAAGGCAACATGGGAAAGACTAATATTTTACTGAATAGTCGCTTTAGAAGCATATTTTATGCTTCTATTTTACTGGAAACACATCAAGAATACTGCTAAAAAAAAACTCATATTCCAGCATTCTATATTTCCTATCATGCAAGTCGTGAAACTCTTCCAAAATGAACTTCATTTTGGCAATTGTGTTGATCTTGCTAAAGGCTTCTTGGTTTTTGATATAAAAGTACTAAACAAAACAAATTATGAAATCAATTTTCTAATATTTTATAGTAAATTGAATTTACTACTGCAAACATATGGATTGTACAAACTCAATTACTAAAACTATAAATCAGGGACCAATATTTTTTAAAAAATACAAGCAGCAAATATCTTTACAAAGCAGAGTCCTAAAGCATCTTGGTTAGAACACTCACCTCACAAGTGAGGGAACCGGGTTCAATTCCCAGGCAGGGCAAAACCTTAGCCAAGTTACCTTACTCCATATGCTTCTTTTTACCTCGTACAGCAGTAGTAATTGGGAACCTGGTTGTCAGTCGATTGACAGATTGCTTTCTGGGTAACAATAATGCCTCAAAAAAATAATTTGGTCACTCAAACCACAGCTATTTGTGGGATACTGCAGTAACCAATCGGCTGGTGCATTTTGCCCACAATACACACACTTTAGGGTACATACAGTACACACGTACACAGATGATATCCAACTATCTCTCTGGCTCAAGTATTGATTCCAGGATAATTGGCATCCTGACAAACTGCCTGTCAGACATTAAGTCCTAGATGAGAGACAACTTTCTACGGCTGAACTTCAGCAAGACTGAGGCCCTTGTACTTAATTCCCGCCAGGGCCTCCGCACCGCAGGCACTGGCAGCATCACCATCCATAGATGCACACTCCACCTCACCAAGCCAGTCAGGAACTTGGGCATCTTGTTTAACCCCCAACAGTCCTTTCTCCCTTACATCCATGCCATGACCAGCAGTGCCTTCCACCACCTCCTCAACATTGCCCGACTCCACCACTGCCTTATTCCTCAGGCTGCCAAAACCCCCATTTGTCACCTCAAAGCTTGGCTACTGAAACTCCCTGCTTGTCGGCCTCCCCAACTCTTCCCTCCACAAGCTACAGATCATCCAACTCCGCAACTTATGTCGTCTCCAGCACCCTCACCCAGCTAAATGGCTCCCCATCCCTCAGAGGATAGAATTAAAACTCCTCATCCTCACTTTCAAGGTCCTCCATGGCCTTGCCCCCCTCTTATCTCTCTGACCTGACTAACCCCTTATCAACCTGTCCGCTCATTTCGTTCAGCAGGCTCCAGCCTCTCGTCTCCCACCCAACCCGACCTACCATCAGCAGCCGAGCTTTCCACGTCTCTGTCCCCATCCTTTGGAACACCATCCCACAATCCCTTTGCCTTGCCTCCTTCAAGGCCCGACTCCAGACTTCCTGTTCGACTGTGCCTTCAGCCACACCCCATACCTCTCTGCCCCACCTCATCTCAACCCTGTCCATGCTTGTATCCAGCCCCCTGACTGTTCAGACCCTCAGGACATCCTCCTGACGTGATAAGGCACTCTACAAATGTAATTTTGTTGTTGTTGATAATATGAAGCTCTTTGAAGCACCTTGATGATGTGATAAGGTACTACAGTATATTAAATGCAAGGGTTATTATTATTATAAAATCAAGGTCAAAACAGAATCAAAGTGAGATCATTACAGCTGAATAAGTGATTAGTATGAGCTTCTTTTCAAAGAAATTTTCCAAGTCTGCCTCCACTCTAACAAAACAATTTATCACCTCATTAGGGTACAAAATTGTGATTAACAAATAACCCAAATGAAAAGGCATCGTCACACTTAGGCTTTCAGTCAGTGTTATTTGGTCACACATTAGACAAAATAAATTCTTAGAAGTCCTTGGTCATTGCCTTATGCAATTTTGAATGTCATTCATAATCATCACACTTGGGATCTGTGCTGTCAGCTGTTCATTATGCCTGTATTGAATTTATTGTTTTCTCTTCTCTGAAAGGTTATAATAAAATGTTTTACATATAAGAGCTTGAAAGTACAATTTAGTCAACTAACCCATCTTAAACACTGTCACACTTCATAAATAGAAAATAAGTAGAGTTTGGAAAAAAATTGTGTTTGACCTCTGGAGTTTGCTAATGTAAACCTTGTTGGTGATGTGCTGTATCACAGCTATCAATCTCAATTAAAGAGCAATAAATACATTGCACATATTTACTGGATTCTCCAGTAGTGACCATGTTTGTCACATTACATTACTATCCATTTCCGTTGCTTCCATTCCCAGAGTGCAGGGGGTCAATTCTCCCCTCTGAGGGTAAATGTGAAAGTTTTTGTCCTTTTGTGTATTGGATGCAATTGTTTTCAAACCCAGAGTTATGTGACCTAAAGGACTAGGATACTGTGATTTTTGTGAACGCAAAGAATACAAACTGAATGGATTTCAATTCATCAGCAAATCTATTGTATTACTGGTTGACCCACCTGGAAATGAATTAGTGGGTCCATTTTGCTTATTAATCATTTTACAACAACATTATTTTGCTTTATCTTGACCCTGCCTTACATAGGCATAAAGGAATTAATACACTATAAAATTGATTTCACTCTCATCTAGTGTATGTCCTGATAATGGTGTTGAGTAGATATTTTTAAGAATGGGTTTTGGCAGACAAAAGGAACTCTACAAAAATATTCCGGCATTGATTCATGAGGAAAATCCAAAGCTCTTTTGATATGAATCCCTCACACAATGCAAGCATCAGTTTGGACCAGCATGACAGCTTGCGATTCTGCTAACAAAAATGGTTGGATGGAGTCAACTAGAAACAGATGTTTCAAGTCGATGACTGGGCATACAAGAGCAAGATTCCCACTGGAAGTCAAGGATATCACTTAAACCTGAGAAACAAGTGCTTTGCAAACAGGCATTAGCTTTACAGGAAAATAATACCAATGAAGTTGATGCTCAAGATATCTAACTAGTGGACCGTACGCATATGTTAAATTACTACTGTACAATGCTTCCATGCCATTTTATTGTTTGATGTGTTCCGTGACCACATCACTCCTACCCTCGCCCGGCTCTATTGTTTCCCCCTTCCCCCAGAGGATCAAATTCAAGATCCTCATCCTCACTTTCGAGGCCATTCACGGCCTTGCCCCCTCCTATCTCTCCGACCTGTTGTCTCCCTGTCATCCTGGCCGCCCCTCCGTTCAGTGGGCTCCTGTCTGCTCCATGTCCCCCGCTGGACCCGCCCTACCATGGGTGGCCGGGCTTTCAGCCTCTCTGCCCCCACACTCTGGAGCAACATCCCACAGTTCTTTTGCCTCACTTCCTCCCTTGTCTGCTTCAACGCTGGTCTCAAGACCCTTCTCTTCAATCGTGCTTTCTGCCATCCTCCCAACTCTCTCCCTCCCCTCCCCGTTGCTCGGGTCCCGACCCCTGAGGGGAAAGGAGATTGATGAAAAACACAGTCAAAGAGGGGGGCCCTGAAGTGGGTCTTGAAGGAGACGAGGGATTGGGCAAGGCGGAGTGACTGTGGGATAGAGTTCCAGAGGGTGCGGACAAAATGGCTGAAGACCCTTTCGCCAATGCTGGGCCGGGCAAGGCAGGAGACGCAAAGCTGGCTGGAGCCCACCAAGCAGAGGGAGCAAGCAAGTTGGTAGGGGGTTAGAAGGTCGCAGAGGTGGCGGGGAGGGCTTTGAAGGTGAGGACCAGGATCTTCAACTGTATCCTCTGTGTGACGGGAAGCCAGTGGATTCGGGCGAAGCTGGGTGTAATATGGTCATGGAGCCTTGTGAAAGACAGGTCATCGGTTGCAGAGTTCTGGATGATCTGCAGCCTGTGGAGGGAGGACTTGGGGAGGCCAATAAGCAAAGAGTTTACATAGTCAAGTGTGGATGTTATTCATGTATGAGTTTCAGCGGCTGGTCACAGTCCTGCAGTCAAGGGTGGAGGCAGAGAGATACAGTGGGAGAGCCGAGCAATGTTGTGGTGGTGGGGTGAGGCAAAGAACTCACATTTACAGATGTGGGGTAGAAAGGCTAGCTGAGACTCAAACAAGACACTAAGGTTCCAGACTGCCTTAGTGAGATGGAGTGTGCATCCTTGGATGGTGATGCTGTCAGTGCCTGAGGTGTGGAGCTGGGAGCCAATCAGGAGGGCCTCAGTCTTGCTGACTTTCAAATGAAGAACGTTAGCTCTCACCCAGGACCTGATGTCTGACAGACATTCTGTCAAGGCAGCAGCGGTCCTTCAGTCAAGGGTGGAGGCAGAGAGATACAGTTCTGTGTCCTCCACATAGATATGGCAGTTAACACCATGTCTGCGCATGACACGACCAAGAGGCAGTAATGTAGATGTTGAAGAGGATGAGACCAAGGCCGGAACTCTGAGGAACAGCCAGGGTGGGAGGGGGAAATGTGGAGATGGTAGCAGACAGAAGAGCAAAGGGATCCCCTCGACTCTGGATTTGAGCACGAGTGCACACCTGGGTGGAATATTTTGTTCACAAATTGTTATCCTATCAAATTTTTAAACTATATTACATCCCCATTAGAATGGAAGCCTCGACTATCAACTGAACATCTCAGCATGGTACTTGAACCTGAAACTTTCCGAACCAGAAGCGAGAGCTACCAACTGCGCCAAACTGAACCGTTGAACAGAGAATTTCAATAAAGATGATTGACTTTTGCTGTGTTACAGTAGAATTCCACAGGAACTGTGAAATCTCAGATAATCTAAACCATTAGCACAGTGCAACAGAGCTGCCAACCTTCAAGGAAGATTTTCAGGAAGGTTGTAGTAATTTTTCAGGAAGGTTTGTTACATTTTCAGGAAGGATTTTGTTATTGCCTCTATCACTTCAGTATCAGCCAATAGTTAAGCCAGGGCTCGACATTAACAAGCATCCAGGCACCCTGGACACCTTAATTTTAGCATTGGGCACACAAAATTGAAAAAGAAAAGTTATGATTTACAACACACTTGTTTGAGATTCCAGGTCAACACTTGCCTTTCTCTTTGTACTCATGATGAAGAAAGATTCCAAAGTTCACAACAGAAATTGTGAATTCATTGTTGGTAAATCATGATATTGCAGTTCAGTATGGCCAGCATGGCAATTGATCGCACATGGTACGGGTCTACACTAGGGTCCGGCGATATATCGATATATCGCTAAAACCCGATATAATTTTCATATCGATATGCCGATAGACGTTTCAAAAATATCGATATATCGAAAAATTTATATATCGAGGTAAAAAATCAGAATGCGCGCACACTGAACTACAAGTCCCAGAATGCTCCTCTCCATACACTATGCACAGACCGAGGTGAAAAGCCGCCATATTGTATTCATAATCCTAGAATACAATATACAGGTATGCAAGGGGTGGGGGGAGAGAGACGGCTGGGGGTGGGGGGGAGAGAGAGACGGCGGGGGGGAGAGAGAGACGGCGGGGGGTGGGGGGGGAGAGTCAGGGGTGAGAGATGGGGGGATGTGATAATATACAGATAGATAGAGATGGGAGGGGGGGGGGGGGGGTGAGAGAGGAGAGAGACACAGACAGAAAAACACAGAGATGGAGAGAGTGAGTGTGAGAGACACAGAGAGAGAGATATTTACCTCCTGAGGAGATATGCCCCGAATGCGCACACACCTCACGACGCGCGCGCATGCGCAGTACAAAAAACCCAAAAATATCGATATTTCAGTATATCTCGATATGAGCCCATCGATATATCTAAATCGGAAAATTTCCATATCGATGGACCCTAGTCTACACACATCAGCGCTGCACATACACAAACTAGCTAGATTGTACGGTGACTGCATGCAATGTTAGGAGGAGATGGTAAATTATAACCCATGCATATGTTTCAGTGAACCCTTTTTAAAACATTTTTTTAAAAAATTACATTTGAGTTTTTGTGTGTATTCGGATCTGGTGTATAGATCCCGAAAATGATTCTTCCGAACTAAATCATTAATTGGGGAGTTTAAATTGTGAATCGTAGAATACATATATATCCGACTTAATAATAAAACCTTGAATTGTTGTTCTACAATATAAACCTGTTTATAATAACTGTTGGAAATGTAGGTACAATTGGTATTTCTGTATTTTGGTGTGTTCTCACTTCTGTGGACCCAAATAGTTGCTGTGAATAAAATTTTAATTTACAGTACAGCAGTGCAGCATACACACACACACACTCTGCATAATGCACACTACGACTCCCTGTACATTGCAAAGAGGGGTTTCTGCCACACACACGCGGCCTTGCTAACTATTGCACACACTCCCTCCAGACGTCTGAGACACTGTGGACTTGTACACACGTACATGTAGTAACTATATGGGTGGTGCAAGGGGGATTTAGCTTAAATTATGAAATGGTAAAAAATCGGAAGTTATTTTATCTGGGATCGGGAGGGCAGAAGGGAGCACGTAAAAGCGGAAGGCTTCTGCAAAAATCGTGAGGCTTCCGGAAAAATCAGGAGGGTTGGCAGCTCTGTTGTAAGGCAGCATTATAGCATGGACTAAGATCCCCAAATAGAGCAGAAGAGAAAGAAAGTGATACAGAACACTACAGAATACTCTCTGCTTCACCAAGAGCAGTGTTCAGTTGTGACTGCTATGATGCAAAAAAAGAAAACTCAAGTTACATCAACAACAATCCTTGCAATTGATGCTGTGCTTTAACATGTCTTCGAAAATGGCAAATAAAGCCACAACTAAAATAACAGCTGGAATTAGGCAAGACAAGTTACAAGAACGGTCTATCAAACCTGAAAATCTTCAATTTGGAAAAGCTCAGGAGAAATCCTGTTTAAGGATTTACAATCCTAAAGGTTGGAGATAAACTCAATCCTCATATACTTTACACTGCTACAAACTCTACAACAAGGATAATTCATCTTAATTGACTTTTGACTCTTGACTTAATTGACCCTTCATGATGTCTCAAAGTATTTCACAGAATACAGTAAAAGCCTATTTATTCGTTACGGTTTCAACCGTAACTTCCATATAACCGGCACCTCAAAAAAAGATCCCCATTCGATTAACCGGATCTTATCCAGCACAATTGCAGTGGCGTATTTAATGAGTCGATTGTTGCACTAGAGTACAGTAAAATTAGTTCTGAATGCTGCCAGTCGTGTCACTTCCATTTTTTCTTCTTAAAGTGACATTGTTTTTTCCCTCCCTCTCCTTTTTCGCTGTCTCCCTCTTTTTCTTTTTCTTTCTCCCCATTTCCTTCCTTCCTCTCTCTCTCTCCCTCTCTTTCTATCTCTTCCCCTTTCTTTCTTTCCCTCTCTCTGACGGATACTACGTATTGCCTATGTAGCCTGATGGTATCGTGGCTTCATACAATGTTTTGATGGGGGTGAGGTGGGAGAGAGAGGCAGGGGGAGAGGGGGAAAGGAGGGGTGGAAGAGTGGAGGGGGTTTGGAGCCTGACTCTGTGTCTCTGTGTGTGTGTGAGAGAGAAAGAGAGGGGGGGAAGGAGGGAGAGAAAAATAAAAGAGAGGAAAAACCGACAGTGCCCCTTTTAGAAAAAAAACCTCTTCCGTCCGCCATTATAGAAGTTTGCTTTGTGATTTTGTGCTGTGTTTATAGACTGTAATCTATATTTATTGCTTTATTGGTAAGTATCATACAATATTCTGTTATTTAGTCTATTATTAATATGTTTAAAAAAAGTGTTTTTTTGTGTTGGGTTTTCGATAGCTGGCCTCCCGAATATCCAGCACTCAGTTTAACCAGCATTGGCCAGGTCCCAAGGGTACCAGATATACTGTGAAGTGAATTGACTGTATATTTTGTGAGCGAAATGTGGCAGCCAATTGCGTCCACAAAAAGCTGTGGAATGAGTAACCAAATCTTTTTTTTTTTAAATGTGATTACCCTCCAATTAAACAACAACCGGGTTCCAACTCATTGCTATGTCAACAGAGATTTGTGGAATTGAAAAAAAACTTGCCTAACGTTTCACCCTGTCTGAGAATCGAACCCAGATCCTCTCACTTGCAAGGCAAGTGTTCTAATCACTACACTACAAAAAAAAAGAGGTGGGGGAGGGGGAAACAACTCATCTCAAAAGTTGGGTCCTGTGATTTTACTCCAGAAATGTTCGATGAATATTTGACTAAAGATATTTATTTAAAAGTTAAATAAAAAATGTTTCCGCATCTCACATTATTGGGGTGGGTGGGGGTAGAAATCAGGCCATACTCTTGAAATGCTAGGCAACCCCAGTGTTCAAATTTCTCAACTCAACTGTCTGATCCACATACAGTAAAAGCCTGTTTATCTGGCACCCGATCAACCGTAACTTATGTATAACCAAGCATCGCAAAAAAAAAAGGTCAGCGTTCGATTAACCGGAATTTATCCGGAAAAATGCACAACATTTTTATTTTTGCGTTTTCAGCCGAATATCCGGCATGCGCTTTAACTTGCATTGGCCAGGTCCCAAGAGTGCCAGATAAATGGGCGTTTACTGTATATTCTGTCAGTTAAGCACTGTATGATTGTGTTATGTTGACTGGAATTTTTTATTCATGTAACTCGATCCAGTTAGCTACAATTAATAATATTTGGTATAGTCCTTTCTCATCAAGAGGATGTCCCAAAGAGCTTCACTGAATATATTTTATATATGCTGCAGTCCAGTGTCTCCTAAAGAGCCATGAAACTTATGACCAATTTTACTTGAGATTGTTGTGCAGCACATGGAGAGAAACTCTCTTTTTAAATAGTGCTGTGGGATCTTTAACGTCCACCTGAACAGGCAGACAGGACCAACAATTTCACGTCTGATTCAGAGAGCGCCACCTCTGACAATGCATTTGTCCCAGCACTGCGTCAGAGTGTCATCTTAATCTATGTGAGTTCAAGTACAAACGTGGGGCCTGAACCCACAACCTTCTGACTAAGATGTCAGAGTGCCTCCGATTGAACCAGGCTGACAACTAAATAGAGACATGATAATCCTATGAATATGATTTCAAACACAACATTAAACTCCATACCAAGAAATTCAATCTACGATATTAATCTAAAGTATGAAAGCTGTAAATTGATCAAAGTAGAATGAAATGAAAACACTTCCAGTTTACAGTATTTTATTATTTTATTCATGCCCACGTTATTGATTTTTAAAAAAAAATACACTTTTCAAAATAACTAGATATCTTATTTTAATGCTGACATTAACAAAGCTGTCCAAATATGGAAGAAATCATTTCTGTTTCTTGCAAGGTCTTTGCGGATTATTGCAAATTTATTCAATGAAAATGCTCAGTGACAGCAAATTCCAAATCCTTTCAACTTTCATCAATTTAAGGCCTTCATTGTTCAGATTAATTTCTTAGATTGAATTCCTCAGATATGGAGCATGTGTTTCAAAGCGTATTCAGAGGATTATCCCATCTAAATCTAAATCATATCCTTTTATTGGGAAATATATTAACTAGTACAGTTCAAATCTCAATTGACATTTGGAACAAAATCTTAGCTGGCCTGATCAACAAGGCCATTATCAGTATCAGGCTATTTCCCAACACATGTTGAAATAGATTCATTATGTTTCATGTTATTTCAAAATGATATCGGATAGGAACCAAACATCACTCTGATGACCAAATTTGCTTCAAAAATATGGAATAACGCATAATGATTTAAAATATTGGGCAACTCCATCCTCAGTGAAAGGTGGATTCACTTATAAAGTCAAGAGTCCAGGGATTAGCTTTGATGCATTTTAGTCCAGCGGTTCACTTTGACTTCCTGCTAACAAAAAAATTGACAACTTCCACATCAGGGAAGTGACACCAGCACTTTCTGTGAAGTGTGCCTGCAAAGCGACATTGGTGCCAGCATGAACTGGAGCACAGGTGGCAGAAATCCAGCCACACGATTCACCACCATCTGTGGCTCGAGCACTTCCGCGCCTACCGCCTTTCCCAGGCCAAAACTGACTTCATGCACCCCCTCTAGCTCCATATAATCTCACATCAAACGAGACAGCGCTTGTCAAAGTCTCGAACATCCTTCCCATCTGTGACCAGGGCTCCCTCTGCTTCCTCGTCCTCCTAGATTTCTCTGCCACATTCAACAGTCGACCACGGCATCCTCCTCCACTACCACTCCTCCCTCATCTACCTTAGTGGGATCGCACTAACATGGTTCGAGTCCTACTTGGCACCTGAATTTTCCTAATCTACATGCTCCCTCTTGGTGATGTCATCCACGGACACAACATGAACTTCCATGTGTGCGGACAACACACAAATAATAATAATCCTTTCATTTTTATATATAATATATATATATAGGCAAAATGTGGCAGCCAATTGCACAGAGCAGTTTCCCACAAACATTCGTGGATTGAAATGAAGTGAGATTATCCTCGTGTGTGGAGTGAGGAAACTTGCCTACAGTTTCACTTGCCTGTGTAGAATCGAACAGAGGTCTCCTGCTTGTAAGGGAGTGCTCTAACCACTGAACTACAGGACTCCAAAAACTACTTTGCCTCCTCTAGCTAATCAACTCTAGGTACGCCGTTTGTTCTATCAGCCTGTCTGGCAGACATCAGGGCCTGGATGAGTGCAAACTTCCTGCAGGTGAATGTGGACAAGGTGGAAGCCATGCTCTTTGGCTCTTGTGAATACTCCTGCGGAGTTAAACACCTCAACCTTCATGGGCTCCTCCTCAGACACACTAAACAGTCTGCAATCTAGGCGTCCGGTTCAACCCTCAGCTGTCCTTCCTCCCCTAAATCAGATCTTGCCCCCTCTTTCTCCCTTGAAGCCCTGCCTGAAATTCTTCATTTACAACCACGCTTACAGTCACCCCCCCTTCCCCACCAGCATGGAGTCAGGTTCCGTTACTGTTAAGCACTCTGTGACTCGACCAAGCTTGGGGAAGTAATACAAGGCTAGAGATGAGATTGTGTGCAGCAGAGGAAATGTTAAATTGACAGCCAGAATTTTGCAGTGAACACAATTAAATATAATGACTATCATTTAATAATACAGTTTAGTTCTTATTTTCAGATTTACTGTGGGACCCAATATAATCACAACTGCAGCACAGAAAATCCAGCAGTGTATTATGTCAAATATAAAATAAAGTACATGAACTGAATATTAATAGTAATCATCCTTGCATTTGATATAGTGCCTTATCACGTCTTCGAGACGTTTCAAAGCACTTCACAGAATATATGGTAAAGTGAACTGACTATATTTTGAGGGCGAAATGCGGCAGTCAATTGTGCACAGCAGTGTTGCACATACAGTCTTGGAACTGATACAATTTTAAAAATGAATTATTAACCCCCAGAAAAGTGATCCTCCAATAGTCAAACAATTAGGTTCCGAGATTACTGCTAGGTAAACAAAGGCATGTGGAATTTCGCCTTTAGAAGGGAATAAAATGTCCCTTCCATCTTCAAATTAAAATTGAAAACAAAAAATTGTTCTTGTTTTCAGGTTTACTCACCTCAATTCCACTCTGTTTGGTCAGTTTAACTGCCGTGTTATAGTAGCCACATCGCAGCAAGTGTTCCACCATCATACGATCCATGCGTTTCTTCTTCCACATATTAACTGCTGCTGCTTGGTCACTGCTGTGTTCTTTCAAATGTTCAATTCTACGTTTACACAATTTTGCGCTCTCATCTTCAGCTTGGATTGACTCAACTGCCTGCAAGAGAAAAACAAAAGGATATTTTTGAGTCTGTAAACTAAACAGGTTGTAGTAATATAAAAATGAATCCTATCTATTTATCCTAAGAAATGTTAGAATCATACAGAATGTTGTCCAAATACATTTTGTAACAAAACATTCCAATTATGTTTTTTGTTTAGCTCATTTGGTATTCTGTATATTTAATACTATGCTGACTAACATTTCAATTGCACATGCTGCAAAACAATGTCAAAATAGCTTAAAGATTTTCTTTCGTCCTTGACAAAATTAGCACATCCCAATACTCCCGCTTTTTTGTAGATACGAAAAACAGAATACACAGTCCTTAAATAGATTGGAAGGATTCCTTTTTTTGTATTCTTTGAACAACAAGAATAGCTAAACAGATCTAGGGATTAGATCTGTTGGAGTTGCTCTCAGACAGCAACTCCAAAAATACAGCACTCCCTGGAATGTCAGCTAAAGTTCTGTTTTGGACGTGAATTGAAAATCCTCTACCATATAATAAAATTCAAACATAATCAGTCAAGAACATGACAAATATGATTTTCGTAAAGTCCGAGTAACAGGTAAACTTGCACAAGTTGTATAAAATCCTATTTAAACAATAATCTATTCTGCCATATATAATTCAAGGCAGCTGGTAAGTAAGAATGGTGGACTAGCCAAGACTACATTTCCAGCGGTTCAATGCATCTTGATCCATTGCTGCATGTGCATTTATCGGAAAGCATTAGAATCGCAGGAATTTAATCTCTTCTGCACACGTATTGACAGATCAAAACTACATTTCCTACAATTCATAGAATCATAGAATGTTACGGCATAGAAGGAGGCCATTCGGCCCATCGAGTCTGTGCCGGCTCTTTGACCGAGCAAGTCACTTTCATTGACCCCAATCACCAGCTTTCTCCCCATAATCCTGCAAACCCGTCTTCCCCAGATACCTATCTTTCTCTCTTAAAAGCTGCTATCGAATCGGACCTCACTACCCTTTCAGGCAGATCATTCCAAATTCGAACAACTCGCTGAGTTAAAAAAAAAAAAATCTTCTAACCTCCCCTCTGCTTCTTTTGGTAGATATCTTAAGACTGTGACCACGGGTCACAGACACACCTACCAGCAGAAACAGCTTTTCCCTATCTAGCCTGTCGAAACCTTTCATGATCTTGAAGACCTCTATCAGGTCCCCGCGTAACCTTCTCTGCTTTAATGGGAAAAGTCCTAACTTCTCCAGTCTGTCCTCATAGCTAAGGTTCCCCATTCCATGTATCATTCTCGTGAATCTCCTCTGCACCCTTTCCAGTGCCTTAATGTCCATCCTGAAATAAGGTGCTCAGAACTGGACGCAGTACTCCAGTTGAGGCCTAACCAGTGTTTTGTATAGATTTTGTATAGATTAACCATTACCTCCCTACTCTTATACTCTATGCCCCTACTAATAAAGCTCAGTACACCAAATGCCTTTTTTACTGCCTTATCTACCTGCCCTGCTACCTTTAATGATGCGCTTACTTGAACACCCAGATCTCTCTGTACATTCACCCCCCTTAAGATTGAGCTACCAAGTCTATATTGCCTCCTATCATTTTTTCTACCCAAGTGTATCACCTCACACTTATCCAATTCAATGCAGCCAGTTGGTAAGTGCTCATGCGGCAACCAGTCAGGATATCACTACCCGCGATTCAATGCAGCCAGTAAGTTCTGAAGTAATTGAGGATAGGGAAGCAGGATTGCAAGTTAGGAGATATTAATAAGACTAGTGCAAAGAATTCTAAATGGTTTTGATAGGAAACTGAATGGACTTGGGTGCATGTAGGATAGATGAATTATAAGTATAAAACTTTTGCGAGTTTTACTGTACAAACTTCAGATAGATTAGCCAGGTAGCAGTTTAGTTATCTGAAATTGTAACCAACTGCTTCAATCCAGAGAATGAGTTTTAATTAACATTAATTCACTGGATTGAACACAATTTAGAACTCCAAAACGTCTCTGCCTGAAAGGCGCTAAATAAATCCAAGTTGTTGTTGAAGTGAACACTTGAAAACATATGGATCACTCAATTGTTACCAATCAAAAGGTATTTGTAAAAGAAGGTTGTGCTTAAATAGTCATTAAATTATTCTGATTTTACAAACTATGTATTAAATCTTAATAAAATATGCAGAACTGCACAATTTCCTATAGAGTTATAATAATTTATGAAGTAGGCTAGTCAATCAATAGCATCTTAATGTCTGTAAATGCCAAAGTGTCGGGAGGGAAAGTAAAACTATAAATTAAGTCATATCAAACATGATAGAAATTTTTTGGGTTTTTTGGAGGAATTATTATTAGGCGTATAGAAACTTGCCCAAGGTTTCGCCCTGACCTGACTGCATTCTAACAGAGAAGATAGGAGAAACTCCCTTCTCTTTTCAAATAGTGCTATGGGATCTTTTCTTGTCTACCTTAACAGACAGAAAAGAATGGAGGTTGCAGGAAACAGGTAGACATTTATCTCTAAACAGGCAGACAACAACAACAAATTTACACTTGGGTAGTGCCTTTACGTCAGGAGGACGTCACAGTTGCCTGGGAAGTACAGGCAAAGCACTGCAAAAATCAGCCGTGGACAATCTTAGGATTCATCTAGGATAGCAAACACAAGTTTTTTTTAAAAAAAACAGTATTCATGTGAAAAACACACCCTAGACATATTTAAAAGGCTTACTGCAAGGCGAATGGGTTATTGTGCCAGTATTTTGTAGCCAATCCTCAACTTCCTGCATGACATTATCTCTGGAATTCCACCCCAAAGTCGCTCCGCCTCGCGCCCTCACTGGCCTCCTTCAAGTCTCACCTCAAGACTCTCCTCTTCGATGGACCTTATGGCAACTCCTTCCCACCCCCCACACCCCTCATCCTCAGCTCGGGTCTGAAGTAGTAACTGTTCAGCGCCTTGGGATGTCTTCCTGACGTGAAAGGCGCTTATATAAATGTAATTTTGTTATTGTTGTACATCCAATATTAAAAAAAAATTTCAAAGGCATATACATGTGGAGGAAGGGGTGTATATGGCATTAACAGATAAGTAAGTATCCTCTGATGACTACAGCAAGGATCTCAATGGTGGCAAAAACATAGCTACTGATAATGTAATTAATAAAGTGATTTTTTTTTAAAAAAAGGATCAAAGGCAATCCTTACAAAAAGCATATGTATGCAGAATAAGAATTTTTCTTTTTCTGGCATACATACATCACCGTTAATTTGATATTCCTCAGTTAAATATCCAACATAGCAGTTCACAGCAGACACAACTGTATGGTTGCCAATTACAACTATGCAACAATGTATTGATAGCTATATCAACCACATCTGTTGTCACATATTTTTCTTACTTCTAAAGAACTCCTTTTGTTTTCGTAAAAATTTATCCCAAAGAAGGTGATTAATATTCACCTCCTGTGGATTATGGTGTGTCCAGCTGCAATTTCATCCATTTTGTCTGGATAATGCAAAGAAAGATCACCCTAGAGATCACCCTTTTAGATAATTTTGTCTGAAGGTGAATCAATATTATATTTAAACGTATGATGCATTTGAAAACACTTCAGTTACCTTTTCCAGCATACCTTTTCCAGCATACCTATATTACAATGTTCTGCTTTAAATATCAAATTCAAACTGGTGAAGAACTTTAGAGCAAGAACTCATCTGAATAATGTATTCACACTCATTTTGTCAATTCAGTCAAAGGAAAAGCACCAATTTTGATGCAGCATGGAAGCAATAATAAACCTTGCATTTGATATCGCACTTCATAACATTGTTGACACATCTCAAAACGATTCACAGAATATAGTGAATTGACTATATTTTGTGGGCAAAACAATTCACAGAATATAGTGAATTGACTATATTTTGTGGGCAAAACAAATGCTAAAATTAGCTTGTCATCAAGTATAAGCAATGCTTTTGTCTCATGCAGCAATTTTACCTTGCACAAATCTGTTACAGGCTTCATAAGATTTAAAAATTAAAACCTTAAATAAAAACTTGTCGAAACTAAAATCAAACGCTTTCAGTTACTTGTTAGGGTCATGTAAGGTTAAAACATTATTGATGCAATGTAAACCAAATTTGGCATTCAAATTGTGGCATTTCTCTTACTATAAACAGACTACAGAAATATACGGCTGCTGAATTCAAAATTGTATCCAATCATGGATTCTGAGTTTCTCTTGACCAACAATCCTCCAGATAAAATCGGTCCTTCACTCATGGCTGTTTGTGGGACACAACTGTGTGCAAATCTGCAGTCAAATTTACCTATAAATACAGTCACAACACATTCCAATAATTCCCTGTGGAATACTTGGGGGAGACGTTTCAAAATTTTGAACATATCAATTGCAAGGATTTACTTTGGCTCATTCGAAAATATACAGTATTACAAGAATAGTTGCATTTGATATAGCACTTGTCACATCTTCTAGACATCTCAAAGTGCTTCACAGAATATACTGTAAAGTGAATTGACTATTTTGTGGACGAAATGTGACAGCCAATTGTGCACAATAGTAGGGGAGTGGGATTGATTTGGACCACTGAACTAAAAGACCTAGAATGCTCATCTCCCCCACAAAGTGTCGCCACCGATTGTCCGAGGTCACGTGATATCCACCATTTTGGTTGGTCCTCGACGTGACGAGAGAATGTGTGACAGGGGAGAGAGAGGGACGGGCAGAGAGAGGGACGGGCAGAGAGAGGGACGGGCAGAGAGAGGGACAGGCAGAGAGAGGGACGGGCAGAGAGAGGGACGGGCAGAGAGAGGGACGGGCAGAGAGAGGGACGGGCAGAGAGAGGGACGGGCAGAGAGAGGGACGGGCAGAGAGAGGGACGGGCAGAGAGAGGGACGGGCAGAGAGAGGGACGGGCAGAGAGAGGGACGGGCAGAGAGAGGGACGGGCAGAGAGAGGGACGGGCAGAGAGAGGGACGGGCAGAGAGAGGGACGGGCAGAGAGAGGGACGGGCAGAGAGAGGGACAGAGAGAGAGAGAGGGACAGAGAGAGAGAGAGAGGGACAGAGAGAGAGAGAGAGAGAGAGAGGGACAGAGAGAGAGAGAGAGAGGGACAGAGAGAGAGAGAGAGGGACAGAGAGAGAGAGAGAGGGACAGAGAGAGAGGACAGAGAGAGAGCGACAGAGAGAGAGAGAGAGCGACAGAGAGAGAGCGACAGAGAGAGAGGGACAGAGAGAGAGAGAGAGAGAGGGACAGAGAGAGAGCGACAGAGAGAGAGCGACAGAGAGAGAGAGAGAGAGAGAGAGAGAGAGAGAGAGAGAGCGCGACAGAGAGAGAGAGAGAGAGAGCGCGACAGAGAGAGAGAGGGACAGAGAGAGAGAGAGGGACAGAGAGGGTGTGACAGGGGAGAGAGAGACTGTGACAGGGGAGAGAGAGACTGTGACAGGGGAGAGAAAGACTGCGACAGGGGAGAGAGAGAATGTGACAGGGAAGAGAGGACAGGGGAGAGAGGGACAGAGAGAGGGACAGGGGGACAGAGAGAAAGGGGGACAGATGTGATGTGAAAGGCGCTACACCAATGTAATTTTGGTTGTTGTTGATATAGCACCTATCACATCATCGAGGCATCTCAAAACCAGTAAGGAAACTAGCCTATGGTTTAATCTAGCCCAGCAATCGAACTGAGGTCCACATGCTTGCGAGATAAGGGCTCTAACTGCTACGCAACAGTACTCCACAGGAAGTTAACCTAATTTGTAATCTTAAAACAAAATTACATTTATAGAGCACCTTTCACGTCGGGAGGACATCCCAAGGTGCTGTATTTCCTGCATCTTTTCCTGCAACCAAGTTACTTTGAGGTTCAAGCAGCTATTTGCAAACATGTGAATCATCACACTAATCCTGTCCACACTGCACATTTTCCTGCAGAAGTCACTTGGTAGCAATCGGGAGTGGAAAGTCAAAGGGTACTGTGGCCAGTCAGACCATTCCAAATTGCTGCCACAGCTGAGATAAAATAACTCTGCAAAGGAAAAGGCAAATTCAAATTGTTCGGTGATATATTTGCAAGATGAATAATCTGTCCAATAACCTAAACTAAGTGCAGCTGTGTTCCTGAGATATCCAGCTGGGAACACCACATTTATTTAAGCTGAGGAATTTGTCTTGTAAGTCCTGTGAACAGGTTTTCCCCCAAAACGTAGTTGGAATACCTACAATACTAATATGACAGTAGGGCCTAATGTTATTCACCAGTGTGGTATTCTTTTTTTTTACAAAGCCGCAAATTAGATGCAGTTTTACTGTAGCTTGCACCACAGGGGAGAGAAGCTCATCACATATGCACTTAAAATAAGAACAATGCACAAGTTAGCAGCTTTCTGCACAGTTGGCAAATTTCCTACCACTTTACAATAAACTCTGATCCCATTCTCCTGCACCCTGTCCATATCCATTAATATTCTGCTTTTTCAAATATCTCATTTCCATTTTAAAATAATTGATGAACTCTTGCCTCAACTACAATTTGTGGTACAGATTTCCAAATTCTAACAACCCTCTATCCAAAGGTTTGTTTTACTGACCTCCAATTGACTGATAATTTGTTTCCCTTGTGTTAATGGATGCCCACTGATGGAAGGAACTAACATTTTTGGCCAAAGCTGAATTTAATTTTGACATTGAATTATCATGTAGTTCTTCAAATTCAAGCCAATTATGAAAAACATTACATTCTTACCAAGTGATTTTTTTTTACAGTGTTAGCTAAATGACTAATAATCAGTCATTAATTAATTGGAATTTCTGTCGTACAGAGAATTTTTTTTAAGGCATTACGTGTATTTTATTACTAATTCTGATAGAATAGAATATCACTTATTGATTGCATAAGTTTTGGAAAATGGTATTCCTGCAGCTGCTGCTTGCTGGTAATTTCCAACCAGGGAGATACAAGAAATGAATAGGATATTACAAAAACTAATGCCAGGTCAGAGGATGTCGTATATTTGCCTAAGAAATGATTCGCCCACAAATATATAGTCAATTCACTTTACAGTATATTCCGTGAAGCGCTTTGGGACATTGATAAAATGTGAAAAGCGCTATATCAAATGCAAGGATTATTTATTATTTTATTTAACTTGCAAAGAGAAAAAACATACACAAATAATGAGTAATGATACTTTGGTGCAATATCATTTACCAGTTTCATTTTGAAACAGACAACAAAAAATCTGGATGGTTCAAAATTATGGTTAATGAGTGGCCTTTGCGAAAATGCCACACCACCACCTAAACTGACAGTACATTACTTTTTTCACCAATATTCCAATCTGAACACAAAAATACAGGTATCCCTCCCCAACCGCGGGGGATACATTCCTGTAAACCTCCGTGATTGGTAAAACCGTGGTTGGAAAATGCAGGGCCCTATGGCAAACATGGGGATAGGGGGAGTAAGTTTGCTTTTTCGCGGTTGGAAAATGCAGGGCCCTATGGGAAACATAGGGATACGGGGAGTAAGTTCGCGTTTCGTAGAACTAAACACAAAAAAAATACACAGTTATAAAATACATGGGGAGTAAGTTTGGGCACATCTGCAAAAATCCGTGAGGATGTCTGATTGACTGGCTGATTGGTCTACACACAGACAGAGAGACAGAGAGAGGTGAGAGAGAGAAGGGGGGTAGTGGGGAGTGGGGAAGAAATGGTGAAATAGAGAGGTGAGAGAGAGAAGGGGGGTAGGGGAGCTGGGGGGATGAGAAGGTGAAATAGGGAGGTGAGAGAGAGAAGGGGGGGGGGGGGGGAGAGTGGGGGAGAGGGGGAAGAGAAGGTGAAATAGAGAGAAGGTGAGAGAGGGAAGGGGAGGTGGGGGAGGGGGGGGGGGAAGAGAAGGTGAAAGAGAGAGGTGAGAGAGAGACTTTCTAAAGTCCGAGATGCACTCACAGAGAGAGATAGAGAGATCCCTCTTCAGCCTGAGATACAGAGAGAGAGACTTCCACAGCCTGTGATACACTAACAGAGAGAGATCTGCAGATCCTGGCAGCCATGCTCCCAAACTTACTAGCTAGGCTGCGGAGAAGCGACAATAAATTAATATTACTGTATTTACCTTAATCCTAAGAGAAGCATTGTCGCTGGTTATTGCGACATCGCAATTGGGTCCTAGTGCTATAAACTAGCGCAAAGCGACATCGAGGCTGGTTGATGCAACTGGGTCCTCGCGCTAAACGCTGGTGTTAGTGTTAAAATCCATGGATAAGCAAGGTTTATAAGCTGTGGTTGGCAAAAGTTGTCGCATTTAGCAAACCGTGGATGCGTGGGTTTCGTGGTTGACGAGGCCACGGTTGGTGAGGGATACCTGTACAGGAAAGATTCAAAATAGTTGAGGTACAGTAAAAGCCTGTTTATCCATGACCCGTTCAACTGTAACTTCCGTATAACCGGCACCTCAAAACAAAAGGTCCCTATTCGATTAATTGGATCTTATCCAGCACAATTGCGGTGGCGCATTTAATGAGTCGATTGTTGCACTAGAGTACAGTACGATTAGTTCTAAATGCTGCTGGTAGTGGCGCTTCCATTTTTTTTCTTTAATGGGGCACTTTTTTCCTGTCCCTCCTTTTTCTCTCTCTCCCTCTTTTTCTTTCCTTCCTCTCTATCTCTTCCCCTTTCTTTTTTTCCCCTCTCTCTGATGGATACTACATATTGCCTGTGTAGCCTGACGGTATCGTGGGTTTATGCACTGTTTTGATGGGGGTAGGGTGGGAGAAGGAGAGAGGGGCAGGGGGAAGATAGGGAAAGGGGGAGAGAAGAGTGGAGGGGGGTTGGGTTTGGAGCCATTGAGATACCAGACTGACTGAGTTGTATGTGTGTGTATGTGAGAGGGAAGGAGGGAGAGATAGAAAAAAAAAGGAAAACTGACAGTGCCCCTTTAAGAAAAAACTCTTCTGTCTGCATTGTAGAAGTTTGCTTTGTGATTGTGTGCTGTGTTTATAGACTGTAATTGATATTTATTGCTTTATTGGTAAGTATCCATACAATATTCTGTTATTATTTAGTCTATTATTAATATGGCATGTTTAAAAAAATGTTTTTAATTGTGTTGCATTTTCGGCAGCTGGCCGCCCGAATATCCGGCATGCGGTTTAACCGGCATTGGCCAGGCTCCGAGGGTGCCGGATAAACGGGCTTTTACTGTACACAACAACAATTTAATTTTTACAATCCAGTGGACAGTTTAGCCCATTCAATGCACTAAGGTTGTAAATGCCATGGATGAGATAGGTTAATTTGTGAAATGTTAATCTATGCCTCATGAAAACGACAAAAAGGAAGTCAGACTGAGCAGAGATAAATGTGTAAGTTATAAAAGTAATGTTTTTAGTGTGTATGATTAATATTACAGAAATTAACTTACTCTTGTAAGGCAACAATGTTAATGTTATAGCTTGCAGGATAAGGTTTTGGAAAATGGTATTCCTGGAGCTGCTGGCAGGCTATGGATTAAAGTGTTTCGAATCTATTTTAGGAACAAAAGTTTGTATTTTTTTAGAACAGGCAATTTAATGCCCGTTAAAGTATGACAATTTTGTAAATATACTACATATCCATTGGATTTAGTACTCTACAACGTAGAGCAACAATAATGATAGAATCTTACTGCACAAAAGGAGGCCATTTGGTCCATCGAGTCTGTGCTGACAATGATAACAATTTGCATTTAATTAGGGCGCTCAACTCAAATAGTGTTCTGAAACACTCAATAAGAACAAACTGCATAATCGTAGACTTTTTTAAAAAATGCAATCATAATACGACCCCGTGTGTTTTGTTGTTTTTATTTAAAAGGAAGTTTATGATTCAGGTGAGTCACGTAATCAGGATATTTCCCAAACCACTTAGTAATTAGATTCCAATTAACATTAACCCTTTATTCTGCCCAAATTCAGGATAAGAATATACTGGAGTCAACTCTCTACTCATCTGCGAATGTGCTAAACTTGAAGTGGGAATGAGTCTTATTCCCTACTAATTGATAAATTTGAATCATCAGTTTGCCATTAATATAACTTCCAGCACTGAATGATTGGATCCTGTGTGCTTAGCATTTTCTCTTTGTAAGTACATACCAAGTTCTACATTTACTATTCAGGGCAGAATATTTCACATTCACCAACAAAGTCAGTAAATTTATCAAATGAATAATCTCAACATAATAATCCTTGCATTTGACGTTATTATATACTGTAGTAAAGACATTCTGCAGCGCTTCACAGGATTTACTGTGAAATGGAATGGTTGAGTATTTGGAGGCAAGCATATTTAAATAGGATTACCAACAAATATATTGGTGTCACAACATGGTGTTTTGGGTCAATAAAATGAGATTGTGCATTACAATCAAAGTAAGAAAGGATGTAGCTTCCGCGTCATCAGGTCGTGATTGATATGACCTCTGACGCTGACAAGTTGGATGCTTGCAAATACCTGTTAGCGGTGAAAACATATCACCTCAGTTGGGTGACATTATAATGGGGTTGGACAAGTATTACTATAAAAATAAATTATTGGTGTCATTTTGGGGTGCATTTAGTTGGACGTATTACTGAGCATCACAGCAAAAGGAAGCTGTATTCCAAACAATGTCGTAACAAGCATTGCTTCAACTGAAATGATTCAAAGTGCTACACAGTATTTACTGTGTATTTTATGGGTGAAATCTCCACTATGCATACGTTATTCAATGCAGTGGTAAGTGCGCATGTGTCAATGCTTCAGACCATTTCCTGGGATTCAATGCAACCGGTAGCTGCGTTACAAATCAGGAGACAGTTTGCTGTATAAAATACAACTTTTACCGAAAATAAATTTTAGGTAGGAAACTGAATGGGACTCAGATGCACATACGACAGGCGATTATGTAATTTATAATGGTAAGACCTGAGCAAGTTTTACTATATTAATTAGGTTCTCTCTGCTACTTGAGATTTCAAGTCAAAGCCCTAGAAAATAGGATTGTCCAAGGTAGGACAAGCAGCACAACGTTTACCAGCCAGCAAACACATATTCTGAGGTCCCAAAGCCTCAACTCTTGACAACCTGTGCAGATACTCTCCAGGGTTAGGTGAGCAGGATGCATCCCTCCAAGGACACTGTACATCTCAAGGGAGTCTGGATTGCAGGAACAAGGAACTGCTCTCACTCAGTGATTAGATTTCCAGTTATTGTGATATTACAATTACCTCAAAGTGAACCTGGATATATTCGTTGTCTACAGGTGGCAGACTTGGTGAATTTTTTAAAAATGTATAAGCAAAAGTATTTTTAAAAATACTTGCATGCAGTACTTACATTACAAAGCTTTCAATATTACAAATTAAGTATGATAATATTGTGGAAGACTGTTCAACAGTCTCTCGATGACTGTTACAACAACAACAACAAAATTGCAGTAATAGTGCCTTTCACGTCAGGAGGACGTCCCAAAGCACTGAACAGTCTAGTCAGGACCCGAGCGGGGTACAGACCACAGCATAGAACATGTATTGTACCTTTCTCTTTAAGGCACTGAGTTTCTCCACCACTCCATCCAGTAAGGTCACTACAGAATCCACAGCTGGGCAGTTGCTCAAGGTTTTCTCCAGTTCTGCAACTACCATGGTCACATGACTTGTTTCTCGGTCAATATTCTTCTGAGCAGCTCGAAAGCGCTTGTTCAAAGTTTCATAAGGTACCTGCAAACAAAGGTTAAAACTGTTTGGGTGGTTGCAAACAAAGTGCTAAAACAAGGGCACATCCATGGTATTTATTTGGATTCATATTTTGTTTTGATAAAAATGCTTCTTTCACACTGAAAAACTGAATCTTTGGGTGAAAGAATGTTTTGTATTTTCATACAGGGAAATAAACCATTGACGATTTGTTTGGGAAGAGAAAGGCTGGCTTTCTGAAATGTCACCAATTTCCAAAAAATGTCTCATCAATGACATAACTAAAATGTTCCAATCCAATAGTTTATTTACAACAGTGGATGTCCATCCAGACTACAACAAAAAGCATCATAGCAACGTGTCAATATTTGATTCAATTAAAATAATTCATAAACATGTCTGGTGACAGACAGAAATTAATTCATAAGCCTGTTTAAATATTAACCTTTTCTAAAACATTACTGCACTATTTAATCACAAAACATCACAAGGGAGGGTGGGGTGGGCAGAATACAAATCCTAAACATTGCTGCTTTGTTTAAGGGAAATCAATTTGAAATCAATTTGTTTAATAGGAACCCGACTTCCAATACTATGTAGGCCATAACATAATAGCACAATATTAAACGGCAGTATTCATCAAATAAGCCACTAATTTGGTTTTATACAGATGTCATTTTGTTGTTATACTTCTGTAATGGGCCTCAACATTATGTGAATCCTAGAAAGTTTACAACACATAGAGAGGCCATTCAGCCCATTGCAGCTGCCCCCAATAGAGCCTGTTAATACTGTCCTCCCATCCCTCTACTTTCTCTCCTCCCGCAACATTCGTTCGAGCTTCTCCTCGGTATAACAAGTCTGAACAATTTTGTTTACAATTTCGCGGTAGCTCATAAAGACCACAATTCATCTCAATCTGCTGAATCGTACAAAGGGGGGGGGGAGGAAACCATGACAGTGAATGTGACATTTTGTTTGGAACATTAATCGCAAGCACCACAGTGGCATTATCCTTCCCCTCTCAATCACACAACACAGAATACATCGACAGCCTTTTTTTTAAAAAAATTATATATAAATCAGCAACCAACCACCGCGCAGTTTCACCTTCAATTCTACACTGGGTGGCGGCGGCGACACCAATTATTCGCCAAAGAAATACCTGCAGAAAGAGGTTGAAATGGACACGGAATCCTGGCCTGCTTTTTCTCAAGTCAGCGACTAAAAAAAAAGGACGTGTTTTACTTTTTTTAAAAAAAAAGGGCAGCCTCTCTTTCTGCTCAGAAAATAGGTTAAGTAGCCGAGGGTGGGAAGCTGGGAGATAAAAGCACGGACAGGCCGGGCCGCCTCTGCGTGAATGACTGTGCTCACCCACAGCCAACAACCATACCTTGAGAGTGGGGTATTCCTGCACCTTCAATGCCATGGAGAGCTGAGCAGCCGACTCCTGCACCGCCATCTTATCTCAACTATCAATACTCTGAGGCAACATGGGTAGAGACCAGAGCAGACCGGACGTGAGGGCGACAGACAGACAGACGGAGGGAGCGAGGGAGGGGGAGAAGAGGAGGATGTGTGCGAGTGCGAGAAAACAACGTGTGTGTATGAGGAGTGTGAGAGACTGTCAGAGACAAGCAGGGTGGCGAGAGAGGGAGGAACTCGTGTGTTCGTTTGTGTGAGAGAAGTGTTTGGGGAGTAAAGGGGGCAATGTGTGCGCGTTATCGAGGAGAGGAAGATCAGGGAGGGTTTAATTCAAAGCTGGAAAAGTTTGTTCTTTTCGTAGATAAACTTTCGTCGAAGTCGAACCGACTTATTTTTCAAATGAAACGACAGCGCGAGACGACAGGTCCTCCCTCTCCACCCTCGGAGAAATACATAAGTTAATTTGTCAGGGAGTTGATGGGGCCGGGATTTTCTGTGTGTGTATACATGTACACATCTATATTACAGAAAAAGACTGTATAAAAGCAGTGCTTTCCTCTACTCTGGCTCCTCTGTCCCCTTTCGGTTTGTCGTTGTGTCTAATGCCATGACATCACGGGGGAAGAGCCCGGCACCAATTGAGGCTGCCCTCGACCAAACCCCGCCTCACTCTCCCAAACAGCCAATCATCTGCGCGCCCCGTTGATAGACATACATGTTGACCAATCCAACCTGCTAACTGGAGCGGAAGTCCCTCCGTCCGTCTCTCCCAGTCCACCTCCTCTCCGGGCAGCCTTCACTGTGGAGCCATGGGACAAGACAATAGGATGCGCACGGCTCTTCGCCCCGCCTACGTACCGCCCTCCATGTTGATCGATGTGCATTCTGACCAATCGGAAGACAATGCAGAAAATGCAGTGTTTCCCCACCCACTGCCCTTTCCCCGCCCACATGCGTGATGGGCGTACCGTATGGCCAACCAGATATGGCATCCTGCCCGTAATAGTGTTTCTTGTCGGGCTTCCTGTCCCGCCCACATGCAGTCCTTAATCCAATCGGATGCGTGAGAAGAGAGCAAACCCCACCCCCCTCAACAACAACTTAGATTTATGTAACGCCCTCCACGCTGGATGACGTTTCGGAGCGTTTCATAGTCAATCAACCAGCTGAAGGTTGATTGACTTTGAAAGCAACCTATGGATGCTGCCTGATCTGCTGAGTTTTCCCAGCAACTTCTGTTTTTGGTTAAGGTATTGTCCATCATTTCTTGGTGGACATACCTTCTGGCCAACATTAACATTAGATCTTTATTTAGGGAGAGCAAGTCTGTTAGGTTATGAAGAGAGAGCTGGGCAGTGGGATTGAGTTGCTCTTTTCAAAGAGCCGGCACAGACTAGATGGGCCGAATGGCCTCTTTTTGTGCCGTAAGATTATTTGATGATTCTATCAATTCTAACAAAATTCTATCTATGATTGCAGGGTAAGGTGTGATCATTAATTTGAAAGAAATTGGGAATCTTGTCACTAATCAGGGCTCAGATGAGTGCAAACTTCCTGCAGCTGATTGTAGTCAAGGCAGAAGCAATACACTTTGGCTCTGTCTAAACTCCTCAACCTCCCTGGGCTCTTGCTCAGACACAGTATGTTATCCAGGCATCTGGTTAGACCCCAAGCTGTCCTTCTCCACATTCTATGCACTCCTCCGCTTCCACCACCATAACCGCCCCACCATCGGTGGCTGGGCTTTCAGCCTCTCTGCTCCCACACTGGAACTCCAACCCGCAGCCTCCCCGCCTCGTTTCCTCCCTTTCCTCCTTCAAGGCCGGTCTCAAGACCTTCCTCTTCAACCGCACCTTTGGCTGCCCCACTAACTTTCCCCTCTCCCACTCTCCTTCCCCTTCCTCCTACCCTGACCCTCCCCCCTGCTCGGGTCCCGACCTGACTCTTCAGCACTTTGGAACGTCCTCCTGACGTGAAGGCATGAAATAAGTGCAATGTTGTTGTTGTCTCCACAGCTCCACTATTCAAAAACAAATCTACCTCATTCAGAACTCTGCTGCCCACATACTGACCCGAACCAAACTCACCCCATATTCCCATCTCCTCATCATTAAACAGATCGAGGTTAAGATTCTCACATTCGTGTTCAAATCCCTTCACTCACTGGCATCTCCCTACCTTTCTAACGTCCTAGCACCACCCTCCTGCTTGTCCCTTGCACCCTCTTCACTATCAGGTCACACTTTCAGCCACAACTCCACAAAATTGTGAATCACTCAATCCCTCCGCCTTGCCCCTTCCCCTTTTCAAGCCCTGCCTGAAAACCTTCCTCTTTGATTGTGTGTATGGCCAACTCCCCTTTCCCATTCGGAGCCAGGCTCCTCCACTGTTAAGTTGGCTACTGATTTCGCCCACAAATGTACAGTCAAATCACTTTAAAGAACATTCTGTGAAGTGTTTTTAGATGTTTAGAAGTTGTGAAAAGCACAATATCAAATGCAAGGATTATTACAGTATTATATTAAATACTAAGCACTAACCGGCATGGAGGCTACTATATTAGTACAAGTTGTTGTTGTAATCAGTGCTGCGTGTGAGGTGACAGTTGCAATCAGGGGGTACTGGCTGACCATTATTAAAAGGATCGATTTAAAGATCCTCTCACTTGTTTTCAAATCCCTTTATGCCCTCGCACCTACCTCTCCAATCTGCTTACCCCCCAATCCACCACTTGGTGTCTCCGTTCAGCTGTCTCTGGCCTCCTGTTTGCCCCTTGTCCCATCCGCTCTGCCTTCAGACACTCTGGAACTTGCTCCCTCAATCCCTCTGCCTTGCCTCCTCCCCACTTTCAAATCGTGACAAAAGACCTTTCTTTTTGATTGTTCTTACAGTCACTTCCCTCTCCCCCGGCTTGGTCACTATGAAGCACTCTGACTATTCTGCATGATGAGCGCTATATAAATGCAAGTTGTTGTTGAGGAACTTGACCTGTGTATATGGAGTGGAAGAGGACTTTTTATTTGCCTGGCTGGAACAAGGAAGGTGGTGGGATGATATGATTTGACAAGAATCACAGGTCATTGAGTCAGTAACCGGTGTCCTCCTAACGTGAAAGGTACTATACAAGTGTAATTTTGCGGTTGTAACCAGAGGGCATCGATTTAAACTTGTGAGTAAATGAGCAAAATAGAGAGGTGAGGAGGAACACAAACAGAGCTTAGAATCTACATTTGCCTTCGAGAGGAAACTGGACAAATGTCAATTACAGTGGTAGGGGGTTAAAGGGCAGCTAAATAGGACTCAAAGGATTGATCTTAGAGGAGCCAGCACATATACAATGAGCTGTATGTTCCTCCCACCCCCAACCCCAAACAAAAACACACACACCAGCTCCTTCAGCAACAATAACATGCATTCATATAGTGTCCCTCACGCAGGATAGGGTCCCAGAATGCTTAACAGTGGTAGAACACAATACCGAGCAGGGGAAAGGGGGAGGCGACACTAAGCAGAGCCGAAGAGGAAGATTTTCAGGATGAGGTAAGCCGGAGGGATAGAGAGAGTGTTTCAACGGATAGTGGCTGAAAGCGTGGCCACCAATGGTTGAACTGTCCCTACATTCCACCAGCACCATCCCCCCCACCACGCCCATCACACTGCCAGCTCCCCATACACAGCACCAGCCCTACACACACACACCACCAGCCCCCCACCCAAACACCATCAGCCCACACACCATCAGCCCCCACCCCCCCTCACACCGCCAGCCCCCCTTCCCCCACACACCACCAGCCCCCCAAGCACAGCACCAGCCCTCAACACACACCACAACACCCCCCTCACACACACAACCAGTCCCGCCCCTCACACACAACCAGCCCCCCCCCCCCCCACCAACACACCACCAGCTCCCACCAAACATTACCAGCCCCCACAAGTCTCTAAACCCATTGAGAAAGTGCTGTTGACCTGGCCATTACCTTGTGTACTTTTGATATCAGAGAGCTGTGTGTACGGTGGACAACATCAACAATGCATTTGAATGAGTTGTATATTGGTTGCTTCTTTTCACAAAATGTTGTTGCTGCTGCTCGAGCTCTCTGATAGGAAAATATAGCTAACAGTCTGCAATGTTATCGAGGAAAGAATTCGATAAAATTTGATCCCCAAAAAAAGTTTGATAAATGAAGTTGGAGGGAGGTGGGCTGGTCAAACTGTGCAACACCAAGTTAATAATAATAATCCTTGCATTTGATATAGTGCTTTTCACGTCTTCTAAACATCTCAGAGCGCTTCACAGAATATACTGTAAAGTTACAAATCACTGTAAAGTGAATTGACTGTAAATATGTGGGTGAAACGCAGCAGCCAATTGCGCACAGCAGTATCCCACAAACAGTTGTGGATTGAAATGACCAATTTTAATTTTTTTTTAGTTATGATTAGGCGTGTGGAGTGTGGAAACTTGCCCGAGGTTTCGCCCTGAGCTGCCTGGATTCGAACACAGGTCTCACGCTTGTAAGGCAAGTGCTCTAACCACTGAGCCACAGGAGCTCCAAGTTACCGAAAACAAACGCGGGATTGACACTGTTCAAATGCCTTTGTCAGGAATGGTGGGCTGTGGTGACCTATTTGCATTGGGAGTCTGTGTTGGTGCAAATGAGGGAGGGGAGAGAGAGAGAGAGGAATTTGTTAAATGTCATTATTATTGTTTATACTTCTTATATATTAAATTATGTGAGTAAATGAGGAGACCAAACACAGGAAAGTGATTCTGGACTACCCCCAACACAGATTGTTCAGGTTTACCGCAGCAATGTTTGTACAAAGTGTGTGTGTGTGTGACTGCCAAGGACCAGAAGTGTAAAGAAACATTTGTCGGGAGGCAGCAGGTGTTAGCAGTTATCAGGACTGCACTCAAAATGAAGCCAATGTGTGCATGTTTAGGAGGTGAAGGGTCGTTGGGTCACTCTCTCACTCTCTCTCTCACGTTTCCCCTTCCCCCAAACCAACCCCATAAATTCGTGCCAGTGATTTTTTGTTAATTGGAGACGAGAAACACGAAATTCGTTTCTCTCTGTTTGAAAGGTCAACCAACAACAGACACACCGGGGAGAGAGAGAGCGATTTAGCCCCAGTGTCACCACTGCCACCGACGGTCGGTAGTTTGCGCCTCACCGAGTTGCGGTTTGCGAATGTTCGGGGAACAGATTGAATATGTAAGTCTGGGGCTCCGCAAAATGCTACGTTTGTTAAAATACAGTTTGTTTTACACCGATATAGACGAGAACCTCGTGTTTTTTTTATGGCAAGAGGGACGACGCATCCGATCTGTTTGTGTTTCGGATTCATTTATTTTTCACAAATAATTTTTCTTAATTTTTTAAAAAAAAAACCCAAATCCGGTTTGTTTGTGGATGTTTTCACCCCATTCTCTCTCTGCGTCTCTCTGTGTCTCTGTCGGCGTTAGGGTTTAAGTTGTGGAGGGGGGTGTATGTGTGGGGGGGGGGGGGGGGGGGTCACAATAAATAATGATAACTAGGCGATTTTCATGAGCGGTTTGCAGCTGAGGGTCAAATGATGTGCGTCGCATCACACGCCGCGATTCCGCTCCTGTCCAAACGTCGAACATACTTTTTATCTGGTGTAAAGGAGGGAGGGGAGGCTGGAGACAGGGAGGGAGGGGCGTGTGTATAGTCAGAGAGGTGTTGTATCTGGAGTGCAAACAAGGCGAGTGGGGTTGGGGGGGAGGGACAAATCTGATCTGTCCGCTCTCATGTTTGTGATGTGTTGACTTGCGGGTGTTTTGTGGCCAAAAAAACAAAGCAGCAGCAGCGGGTCGGCGGGTGCCGGGGGGACAGCGGCCAGAACTTGTTCAACCGCATCGAGAGTCGCCGAGAAGAGAGTCCGGCGGCGTGGGGGGGGAACAGCCAAAGGTAAGGTTTGTCCGCAGCGTGTGTGTGTGTTGTCTCTCTCTCTGTGTGTGTCTGTGTGTGTGTCTCTGTGTGTTGTCTGTGTGTGTGTGTGTCTGTGCGTGTGTGTGTGTCTGTGTGTGTGTGTCTGTGTGTCTCTGTGTGTGTGTGTCTGTCTGTGTGTGTGTCTGTGTGTCTCTGTGTGTGTGTGTGTCTGTGTGTGTGTGTCTGTGTGTCTCTGTGTGTGTGTCTCTGTGTGTGTGTGTCTGTGTGTCTCTGTGTGTGTGTGTGTGTGTCTGTCTGTGTGTGTGTGTCTGTGTGTGTGTCTCTGTGTGTGTCTGTGTGTCTCTGTGTGTGTGTGTGTCTGTGTGTGTGTGTCTGTGTGTCTCTGTGTGTGTGTGTCTCTGTGTGTGTGTGTGTCTCTGTGTGTGTCTGTGTGCGTGTGTCTCTGTGCGTGTGTGTGTGTGTGTTGTGTGTCTGTGTGTCTGTGTGTGTCTCTGTGTGTGTGTGTGTGTGTCTGTGTGTGTTCAGTGACAGTCCTGCCTGGATTGCCTGCCCGCCCGCCTGCCGTGTGTGTTTAGCGAGCCCTGTAGTGAGTGAGGTGCTGAGTTGTGCCGGGGCAGTGCTTGACGCCGGAGACTCGGCGGGCGATATGTTGACAAGACTCTTGTGGATCTTGTGGTTTGCTGGTGTGGGGTAAGGTGGGTGAGGTTTGTTGTGTGTCCCGTCCCCCCCCCACACCCCGGGTTTGTCCAGGATCAACTCCCGATGACTGCCCAGTGATTGCCCCCCCCCCCCCCCCCCCCCACACACACACACACACTGGCAGCCCAGGCCACTTTCGCCATATTTTTGTTTATTCAGATCCACTAAAGGTGGATGGGAGTGACCTCTTCACAGTCCATTTCCCCCCAACCCTTCACTCTCTTTCTCTCTCTCTCTCCTGTTTCACCATCAGAGCTCGACTTGTTTCAATATAAACACACACGCACACACGCACACACATATATACATATATATAAATACACACAACAAGCCTTCGGGTGTTGTGTTCAAAAGCAGTAATCTGACAGGGTTTATGAGGAGCTTGTGTAACTTGAATGTTGATTTGTGTGTTAATGTGCCGCTGTCTGTGACATGCTGCGTTTCACACCAGCAATCTGGCTGTGCTGTAATGTGGCGAAATGTTTTGCACTGATTTAAAAGGTTTTATCTTTGTCTGTGTGTGTGTGTGTCTCTGTGTGTGTGTGTGTGTGTGTGTGTCTCTCTCTCTCTGTGTCTGTGTGTGTGTGTGTTGGGGGTGGGTTGTTAAGAATAATCACTGTATTTGCTAAAGGGCTTTATCGCGCCGTTGAGACGCCTCACAGCCCATCACAGAATATACACCGCAAAGTGTCTGTTGCAAAACAGACTGTTTTGTGGGCGAAATTGTGAAGAACATATTGGCTGTTTGAATGACCGTATTTGTAACTTCATGGTAACCTTGGCACCTGGTAGAGACTGGCGAGGAGGGCAGGAGAGCTTTCAACATAATCCGGTGCAGTAGAAACTGTAATAGCTCATCTAACCAAATACAGGACCACTTTTCTCTTGATTTGGATCAGAAATGCTGTGATGCATCTTATTAATTTATAGTGTTCCCTTGTCCTACTGCAACTTGCAATTCCACCACACTTGGGTGGCACATACCTGCTCAGCAGACATTGACCTGCCAACATTGCTCCCCAACCCACCATTGGACGTTGACCTTTCAGCCTATCAGCTTCTACCCTATGGAATTCCATCCCGGAGTCCGTTCACTTCATACCTTCTTTTAAAGCGCTCTGAGACGCAATCCAGCGTGGGGGGGGGGGGGGGGCGCTACATAAAAGCAAGTTGTTGTTAAAGTCTGTCTTCAGATTTTTCTCTTTGACCGTGCCTTCAGTCATCTTTGCCATTCCCCCCTTGCCCCCCATCCTATCAAATCCAACTCCCAACTTGGGTGCAAACCCTTGATTGCTCAGCAACTTTGGATGTCCCCCTGATGTGAAATTTGCTTCCATTCATTCCTGGCAATATAAATTCACGCTGTCCCGATGTGAAAGGTGTTACATACATAAGATTGTTGTTCTGTTGTTCTGTTATTTCACTTAGGATTTTTTTGTGTTTATTTGGTTGTCTAACCCACGAGGAAACCTGTCACCATGCTTAAGAGTGTCCAAGCCAGTCTGAGAGTTCCACTTGTATATGCCATCTATGGATGGAAATTTCCCTGGGTCTGGAATGGAATGTACAAAACAAATACAATTTATGTGATGGGAGGATGCTCAAAGCGTTTCAAATTCCACGTCTATTGGATCAGTGTGAAAGTATAGGCTCTTCCCAGAGGCACACACCATACTTGCCTAATTCTGGAGTATTGAATGCAGTTTAAGGGCCAAGAACTGGGGACTCATATTGGAGGCATAGGTGGGGACGTTGGGGCTGGAAGAGGGGCAGGTGGACGTATGTGTGGGTGGGGGAGGGGTGCTCCTGCTATTTAACCAACTAAAACAGCTTAGCTTGCCATTGATAGTACTGTCTGGCGAGCTTCCAGCTGCTTGTCCAGCTAAAACCATCCTACCCGTTAGTGCTTTCACTTGTAATTTATAAACTCAGCGTACAATGATGTATGTCGTCTCTCATTGGCACAGCGTTTATTAGGGCAGCTAGGAATAGCCAGCAACATCTATTTATTTGTCAATAAATGGAAGGCAATGGGGATATTATCTATTTGCTCCTCTAATTTATTGGTAATTTGGAAGCTGAAGGTGACGGTACAATATAGCAAATAATATCCATTCAAGCTATTCTTCATTTGACATTCTCCACATTCTCTGCTGCATATTGGTAAATACATTTGAGATGGTAAACAAGTAGGATATTGTAAAAAGTCGAAGGTTGGTTTGTTGTTCGTTTGGTACCTCTTAATAATTGTTTGTTTCACTCTGTTTGATTACCTCTATTTTGTTCTGTACAATGGCTTTCAGTGCCCTTTATACTTGCCTTAAGCAACGTGTTTAATGCATTTGGGAGCTCACATCTATTGGTAGCCAGATTTGTTGCCTGGGGACAAAAATGATCCTAGTACATGCTAGATATTTCTAAGATTCTCTGAGTTGGGAATTCAACTTGGAAATCCACTGAACCACAATTTCCACCTTGTAGCATATTATCACAGTGAATAGCATCAATTGTTTAAACCACTTAGCTCTTGTTTAAAATCTTGGAAGAAGGATCCACCACTTTGCGGTAGTCAGTCCTTTTTTTCATGCAAAGGGTAATGAAAATCTGGAACTATCTCCCCTGAAAAGGCTGTTGATGCTGGATCCATTCAAAAATTTCAAGATTGAAGTGGTTCGATTATTATTAGGTAAGAGTATCAAGGAATATGGGGAAAAGGCAAGTATTGTAATTACAGATCAGCTATAATCTAATGATTGGCAGAACAAGCTCAATGGGCTGAATGCCCTACTAATTGTTCTTACCTCATCCTGGTTTCCTTTCATATCTTTATATGTTTTCCATGTCAATGCATTTTGTCTCATAGAGATTTCCACAACCTCTGCCTCTTTATCCTTATTTTGCAAATTTCCACCTTGGCTAATTTACACTCCACTAACAGACAAACTTGATTGAGCAGAAATTTTTCCATGTGTGAAACCATAGTGCAAATCTTAGATAGTAATGCAAGCAGTTGGCTTTGAAGCTGAGGGCAGTGACTGGGTTATGTCAGGCATGTGGGATTTGTGTGATGTGTCCCATTCACTAAATTTGAATTAGTCTTTTAATTTCATTAAAATAAATAGAGATTTAGTTTTTAACATTATAAACATTGTGTTATGGGATTTTTTTTTTACAAAGCTTGTAACTATATAAGAATATTGAAACATAAATTACAGTTATTTAACAGGTTGTGAGCATTCTTGCTTTGGTCATGTAAAATTTCCAGTTCACTGTAAATTATTGTTTGATCTATCCTGAACTGGAGAGCTTAATAATTGAGAATGCCCACAAGCACTTGCCATCTTAACTTAACCTTGGATGACTGCTAACAAGACATTCTGGTTTAAGAGTCTGGAATCTAATTTTGATGCATTTTCATTTCTGTGACGGTTGGTTAAATCTTACTTAGATTTAGAAATGTGATCAATAGCTGAAAAATTGACAAAAGGAGGATTGAACCATAGAAATTTACAGCACAGAAGAAAGCCATTTGGCCCACCACATCTTTGCTGACTCTTTCAAGCAATCCTTTTAGTTCCATTGATATCAGGTTATATTATATCCAAATCCCTAAATGTCCAGCACCTTGGGACATCCTCCCGATGATAGGTTCTATATAAATGTAATTTATTGTTATGTTCTAGGAATCCGATTGTAATTTCTTAGTTTGCAATGAGGTTCAGGATCTTTTCAAACATCTGGCACCTGTTAACAGCATTGCCAGTGAACAATTTGTAGACGACTATTTCTGGTACTTTTGTGTTGGATGTACAGTGATTTGATTTACATGCCCTACAGAGAATTTGTTGAACTATTGGCTAAGAAATGTAGGAACTTAGAGAAACCTCTGAAACTCCAAGGTGTGCTAACTGACCACACTGTACTTGTAAGATAAAAGAGAATATTTGACTGAGTGGTTGTTATGATGAACGTCACGTCATGCTTTTCTAGCAAAATATCTGTTCATTCAATTGAACTGGAAGAACTATGCATTTCCCTTGGGAAACAAGATAATAAGTTAATGGATAACCTTGAGTTAAGTGACTTGGCAGATGATGCCAAGTTTTGTACTGCACAGTATTTTGTTCTCCTGCCTGTTTATGTTCTGCAAAAAGAATACACACATACAGGTAGTTTAAAACTTAAATTCCAAACTGACAAGGTAATGTTAATATCTTGATAATGACAATATTTTGAACTATTATAAAATTAATTGATTGAATTTCTTTAGGGAATTGGTTGAATTTCATGATTTGATTAATTTAATTAAAAAATGTGCTTTTTTGTTGTTGCCATGACGGTAAGTGACTTTAGAGATTAGGGAAAAGTTAATTTGGCATGATAGTGATAGCTGATTTCACAACACTGTCATTTTAAAGTTTGTTTGTGAATACATGAGAACTTCTGGGTCATTGAGTCACTGCTAATGTAATTTTCCGCATGCTGATCTATGTGCATTTTTTCTCAAAGCAAATGCTGCCAGCAGCGTTTCCTGCACATAGCATGCGTGAACAGGAAGTGATCTCAGTGGTGACCTGACTGTCCAGAAATCGGCCATTTTATTGTATTTTGTATATGACATGAGGCCTCATTTTCTCATTTAACATGAGATGAAGTAGACCCACATCATAAAGAGCTTGTCCTGTGTTAACATAGACAAGAAAAATAATGAGCTAAATCAATAGCAAAAAGATCAAAGTTACTGACAGCTAAACTGGGGAAGAAGAGTCTAGCAAGAGAAGATAAGGGGACAAAGACCTAAAGGTAGCAGCGAGCCAATTATCCACACTAACTTGAACTGGCTCCAATGAAGATAAACAAATACAGATAACAAGCTGGGTAATCACCAGCACAACAAAATACAAATTGGCTTCAATGCTAACTCAAAATGTTCCATCAAGTGTTACTGTCTTTGTAGGTACCATGGTGCCAGCCTGCTCTTCACTGAGCAAGACTTCCTTTTTGCCTCACACGCAAACATTGTCAGCCCCCGTTAAATTACAATCAACATTGTTGGAGATATTTGTGTTATTATAAGCTTCTACTGGTGTCACACAATCGCACAACTATATAGTAACTCAAAGTTGGGTGGAGGCAGGTGGACCAAAATGGTGAATATTTATTGAGCTAGGTTGCAATTACATGGAATCTTTGCCAGGAAGAATTGACAAGGTAGATTTTACAAGTTTAAGCTACAGAAAGATCTGGCATAGTACTTTAAATCCATAGTGTTCAAATCCACTCACTCTCTGGCACCTCCCTACCTCTCCGACCTCCTTGCTCCTTAGTCCACCACCCGACAACTCCGCTTGACTGGCACCGATCTTCCTGCTCGTCCCTCGTATCCTCCGCCCCACCATCGAAGTTTGTGCTTTCAGTTATTGCAAAATTCTGGAATGCTTTCCCTCGATCTCTCTGCATCTTGCCACTTCTTCCCGTTTTCAAATCCCACCTGCAAACCTTCCTGTTCGACCATGTTTACTGACACCTCCTTCCCACCACCCAACTTGAATTCAGGCGACCCTCTGTGGAGGGCACTTGGAGGTGCTACCCTCTATGCACCCTCTATATAAGTGCTTGTTTTTGTTGTACCTTCTCATGTTGACATGTCTCAAAGCATTTCTTCTTCTGTAAAACAATATTTTAAATATCTGTTGTTCAGACTGTGCATTAATTACAAGTCGGGTTTACCTTGAGCAAAACTCTCCTCCGTCTCTTTAAATAGCAAAATATCCGTGCTTAAAGTGCTTCACAAGATTTATTGCAAGTGATTGTGTATTTTGTAGATGAGTGTGGCAATGTCCCACAAACAGCTATGAAGTGACCAATTTTAATTTGGGGATTGTTGTCCAGAATACTGGCCAAAGCTCTCTTTGCCTTTTGAAACAGTATGTTGTGATTTTTAAAGTCTGCCTAAACAGGCAGATGGGATCTTTAGCAGATGGGATGACATCCAACAATGCAGAACAACCCCAGCACAACATTAGAGTGCCAGCCTAGACTGTGATTTCAAAACCACAATGTGGCTTCAACCTCTCAGCATTTCATCAGCTGTTTAAATGAACTTTTGTTTATATTGATAAAGTAACTCTGTCTACATAGGTGTGGGCTGTTGTCACTGTTTTAGCATACTGTACAATATTGTGCCAGAGCAAAGAGCAGAACTCAACATCAAATACCAATTGGCTACTCATGAACAGTCTGCTTAGTTTAAAATGCAGTATGTATCAGTTTTCCATTTTAATGCTGATTTGGCAGCATTTCAGAGGCAAAGATCTTGAAATGGCATTCAGAAGTGTTGTAAATTATAAACAAGAAAATTCCCAGATGGAAAAACACATTTGCAGGTTGTCGTGTTAGAATTGATCTGTGTAGAACACAGGTGGCAATGTGTAGCACCCTTCGGTTATAGTAATTTATACAGTCAGAGCTGCTCTGCAACTGTTATAATCTTGTGTCAAATGGAGTAAATTTAATCCTAGCAGTGCCAAATGTGGAATTGTGTTGAATGTTCCTCCTCGGAGGAGATTATTCACAGTAACATTTTGTGTGTTTTTTAAAAGGCTGTTGAACACCATTCTTTCAATGCATTGAGTTCTAATGGTTTTTTTTAACCTGACTTTAATGTCTAACTTGGTACAACAATAAAAGTTCTGCTTTCTAATTAAAGAAATAATTTGAATATTATATCTATCTGAATGCAATTGTAACAATTTTTCAACATTACTTGTCTGCAAATGTGGCAGTTATTTTGCACACTGCAAGATTCCACAAACAGCAAGTCAAAATATCATTCAAAATTACATTTGTAAGGTGCCTTTCATGTCGAGAGGATGTCCCATAGGATCAGGGAGGGTGGAGGGCAGAGAGAGTGGGGGCAGGAGAGTGGAAGAAGGCACAATCGAAGAGGAGGAGCCTTGAAGGAGGCGAGGGATGGAGCGAGGTGAAGGGAATGTGGGATGGCGTTCCAGAAGGTGGACATGGAGAGGCTGAAGGCCTGACGCTGATTGTGGGGTGGGTCAGGTGGGGGACATGGAGCAGACTGAGTGGAGGAAGTGGACAGGTTGAAAAAGGGTTAGCAGGTTGGAGAGGCAGATGTGGGTAAGACCATTGAAGGCTTTGAAGGTGAGGATGAAAATTTTGAACTTGATCCTTTGAGGGATGGGGAGCCAGTGAAGCCGGGGCAAGGGTGTGGTTGATGGGGTTATGGTGCCTAGTGTGAGAGAGGACACAAGCTGCAGAGTTCTGGATGATCTGCAGCTTGTGGAGGGAAGAGTTGGAAAGGCCGACAAGCAGAGCATTGCACAGTCGAGTCTGGTTGTAATGAATGCATGTCTAATGGTTTAGGTGGCCTGAAGGGTGAGGCAGTGGCGGAGTTGGGCAGTGTTGCGGAAGTGGGGGAAGGCAGAGTGGGTCATGGCATGGATGTGGGGTAGAAAGGACAGTTGAAGGTTGAACAAGATGCCCAGCTTCCTGATTGGGAACATCACCCAGGACAGGCTGGAGAAGAAACCATTTGTGGAGACAAATGACCTATTTATGTGTGGCTTGTTGGCTAGGAAGCCAGGAGGAACTCCTTTTCCTTTTCAAATTATGTCATGGGATCTTAAACATCCACCTGAACAGGCAGGCGGGACCTTTGGTTAGCATCTTATCTATACAACGGTCCAGTCCTAATATGCGGCCCTGAATGCACAACCATCTGACTCAAAGGTGATATTCTACCAACAAATGCCAAACTGACTTGTAAGACGTATGACTTGAATGCTTTTTTTCTTCTCACAGCAACAAAATGCATTTGAAGATTTGAAACTTTAATTTTATTATCAGTTGTGAGAAACTATTAATTTAGAGTCCTGTTTAATGTACTGTGGTTAATGTTAAATATCATTTAACTTTTATGTCCAGTTAGCCTTAACTTGGCTCACCAGTCCAGCCCACAAGAAGTGAACAAACCAAACCTCCTTTCATTCATTCACATCTCCACCCTTATCAATGCTCTACTCCCCCTCCTCCCATTTCCAAAGTCCTTTGGAATGTACTTCGGATGTGAAAGGCACCAAATCAATGTAAATTTGTATGCTATTGCATTGTAAAATGACCATTGTTTATTCTGGTTTACAGATTGGTGCAATTCCATTGAACTTTATAGATGTTCAGGAAAAATTACATCATCTAAACTTTAATTGATTGCAAGTGGACTTGACCAAAGGTACAGCAGGTATGCCTTCACTTTTGTGTAGTCTAATTGTTGCATTGTTTCTGCTCTGTGCAAGTCCTTGGAGCTGCTATGTAGTGTTAAGTATTCAGTTTGGTGTGTCAGCCAAACAAGGTTGGTAGCACTCTTGCTTCTGAATCAGAAGGTTGTGGGTTGATGCCTATTGTCAGAGCTTGAAACTCATATCATCTAAACTGACACTCCAATACAATACTTACAGCGTGCTGCATTGTCAGTGGTGCCACCCTTTGAATGAGACGTTAAACTGAGGTCCGTCTGTCTGTTCGTGTGCATGTTAAAGATTCCATAGCGTTTTTCAAAAAGAGGAAGGAGTTTCTCTCAGTGTTGTGGCCAACATTGGCCCAAATAAAATTGGTTATTCACTTTGTGGCTACTTTGACATTGCTATGAAACACACAGTCATTCCATTTTACAATATATCCTGCAAAACAATTTGGGATGCCCTCCTGACATGAAAAGTGCTGTCCCAAAGGTAAGGGTTGTTATTATTATTGGCAAATACACTTGTTTGGCTAAAATTAACCTATTATTCCATTTACAAAACAGGACATTGAAATCATTTGTCTTGCTACCTTCCTTTTTTTTGATATCTGCAAAAAATTATTTATTTCCAGGTCTATGTAACTGTAGGAGCATTTGTACAAAAAGTATTTTGTTAGTAGTTTCAGCCTGGAATGACAAACCAACTTTTATTTCTCTGAATCTTTGCTCTGACATTTCTTCCTCTTTTCCAGTGACTGGTTTATACCTAAATTAAGATTCATGTATATATGGGACTGAGTTAAATGGCCCTCAGTCCACAATGAGTGGTCATGGGCTATTTGATTACATCAGATCATTGTAACCAAACCCAAACGTATCTTCATTTGACAAGCAAACATACAAACACTTTTTGTGGGAGGGCCTTCAAGACGGGAACAAATTGGCTGGAAACTCGCCCACCAAAGGGCGGTAGCACTGAATGCATTTCGCTGCTGCTGAGAAACAGATATTCAAGAATAAAGAAAGGTTAGAAGGAAGCGTTTTTACACATAGAATTATTAGAGTAAGAAATATCTTTACATGAATAGCTGTTGAAGCCAAGTCCATGACTATATTTAATGAAGCTCTCAATAAATATGTTAAGAAACTAATGTTTTAGGGTATGTGTGGGGGTGTGATATGATATGCAATGATTATTTGTATTGTTATGCTCCTTTTCTTTATTGTAGAACACAAAGGTACAAATTAAATGCTTCAGATAAGATTCATCTTGAAATATCAGAAAAAGAGAAAAACTCTGCTTCTTAAAATACAATATTTCTCAATCTCAGAATTGCTTGGTGTAGGTGGAATAAAGGAAGTGCAAACTGAACCTTCCCCTGAAACTAATGTGAAATCGACTCTACATGTCCACTATACAACGCCATCTCTTTGTTTGAGAATGAAAAGAATAATGAGTAATGTTATGAAAGGGATGAATTAACCACAGGAGTTTAGTTCTCCTTCAAATTTGCATGTTTATTGTCAAGGGAACATGTACAAAATTGTAATTTATACATTCCAAATCCAAATACACTAGATTCTTGTTTATTTCATTCACTGGCCAAAAACTGTTGGTGAGCAGGAAGTGGCAGATCCTGGGCTTGATTCCAATCCAGTGTAGTTTTTATCTGAAAATGTTTCAAGGTAAATTGTTTTTCTGGAATCTCCGCTAGAGTTGTGTGGGGTTATATAATTCATTGACAATTTAACCTGATCTAAATGCACCCAATCATTGCATGTAATTTTTTTTTCAAATTGTGATGTGTCAATGAACCACTTTTCTTAATAAAAACTAATGATAAGAATAATCCTTGAATTTGATATAGCACCATATGTGGTTGAGACATCTCAAAGTGCTTCACAGAATGTACTGTTAAGTGAATTGACTATTTTGTGGGTCAACACAGCAGCCAATTGTGCACAGCAGTGTCCCACAAACAGTCATGGATTGAGTGACCACATTCTTATTGTTTTTTTAAAAACATTTTTAATAAAATATGCTGTAATGATGGGTAGGACTTAAGTAGACACAAGACAACAACAGAATTACATTGATAGAGTGCCTTTCAAGTCAGGGGGACGCCCCAAGAAATGAAGCTACCAGATAAGGAAAATACAATAATTGTGCATGCCATACAGTGTATAGCAAAGAACAATAGAAGTGCGTTCTTTAATGGTTTTTGAAGGGGAAATGCAAATGGAAAGTTGTGCAATTCTGATTGCCAATTGGTTTCCTCCACCAACAGACAAGAGGTCACGCTGGCAACCTATCAAATATGCAGCTGTTTCAAAAATTGCAAGCACATCATTTCTAAAGCAGCAGTAATCTTTCACAGCAGACCTCTAGTGAATAGCAGGTCAATTTTTGTACGCTCAAAGAAACTAACCAGTGAGATATTTCACAGTAGGGCCATTAATAAACAACTGTTATAGAGCCTCTCCCCATTTATTTCTGGGAATATGCCATGCTCCATTATGAGTCCAGTTGTGCAATTTCTACAACAACAACCTGCTTTTATACAATAATAATCCGACCATTTGGTATATCGTTTTTCACATCTTCTAGACATCTTAAAGTGCTTCTCAGAATATACTGTAAAATGAATTGACTGTATATTTCTGGGCAAAATGTGGGAGCCAATTGTGTACAGCCGTGTCCCACAAACAATCATGGATTGAAACGACCGATTCATTATTGTTTTATTTTTTGAGGGATTATAGGGTGCTTCATACGAGTAGCATCACAGAGTGCTTAACAGTGGTGTGGCATGATGCCTTGCCAGGAAGTGGGGGAGAGGGATGGTGACTGAAGGCTCGGTGATTGATGAGATGCCCAAGCCTTGACGTTTGCCAACCTGGACCTACTGGTTTCCAGAATAAATCGTGATTTTTACTGAAATGTTTTTGGGGGTGTAAATTTTTCTCTCCTTGGATCTTCTCCTTTTTTTAAAAAAAAAATTCAGCAAAAACGAAAATAACCAGATTCTCAATTTGTGGATTTAAAAAAAATGATGTGGGTAAACACAACTCTTCAAATGGGCTGCTTCCAGGCACGATTAAAGGAATGAAGTAACAGTTAGGCAATCCTTGAGGAGAGGAAATAGGGACGGACAAGAGGTTGTACAACAACAACAAAATTACATTTATAGAGCGTCTTTAATGTTGGGAGGACGTCCCAAGGTGCGCGCTCGCCTCGCAAGCCAGAGGACCTGGGTTTGATTTCTGGCTGGGTCACATGCCTCTGTACCTAGCAGTGAGTAGGAGCCTGGTTGTCAGTCATTTCATGGATCATTTACCAGGAGCAATAATTCCACTGAATTCAAGACTGTTTATGGGACAATTCACTTTATAGTATATTCTGTGAAACATCACAATGATATGATAATGCACTAAATGAAATGCAAGGATTATTATTATACTATGGCTTGCGGTTATCTAAAAATTCCACGGTTATAGAGTCTGGATCCCATCCCTTTTATGAGATCATAATAAATGTTGGTGCTTCAAACCCTCATAGGAATAATGCATGTAGAAAGCACAATGTGACAAGCTATTTAATATGGCTAAAAATGTTCCATTCATTGTCGTCTGGATCTTTTGAGAGATTTTCAACTAGAATAGGGAAGTGAACTCAGTATTACTCACTCATTATTTTTTTTACTACACAATGAATGCTAGATGAAAAGTTTAGAAATGTCATCATATATCATTACCAAAAGTTACCATCTATATTTTATAAAAAGTTATTGTAAATGTACAAACCATCTGCAATTCCTGGATACATCAGCTAGTTCCCTGACCTGTGGAGGACACTAGGGTCCGTCGATATGGGAATTTTCCGATTTAGATATATCGATGGGCTCATATCGAGATATACCGAAATATCGGTATTTTGGGGGTTTTCGTACTGCGCATGTAGTATTCGGGGTGCGCGCGCATTCGGGGCCTATCTCCTTTTTTTTCTCTCTGTGTCTCTCACACTCACTCTCTCCATCTCTGTGTTTTTCTGTCTGTGTCTCTGTGTCTCTCTCCTCCCTCACATCCCCCCCATCTCTATCTGTATATTAACACATCCACTCCGTCTCTACCCCCACCACCCCCCCCGCCGCCGCCATCCCTCTCTTCCCCCACCCTCCCCGCTGCCGTCCGTCTCTCCCTCCACCCCCCCCCGTCGCCGTCCGTCTCCCCCCCCGCCGCCATCCCTCTCTCCTTCCCCGCCACCCCTCTCTCCCTCCCCCACCTCCCTGCCGCCATCCCTCTCTCCCCCCCCCCCCCCCCGCTGTCTCTCTTCCCCCCCCCCCCCCACCCCTTGCATACCTGTATATTGTATTTGAGTACTATGAATACAATATGGCGGCTTTGCACCTCGGTCTGTGCATTGTCTATAGAGATGAGCATTCTGGGTCTTGTAGTTCAGTGCGCGCGCATCCTGATTTTTTCGATATATTGACTTTTTCGATATATCGATATTTTTGAAATGCCTATATTGGCGTATCGATATGAAAATTATATCGGGTTTTATCGACATATCGCCGGACCCTAGAGGACACATCAATAGACTTCCACATACATATGTCAACTATACATGGAAGTTTCCCTGTGCCTGGAATGGAATGTGTGCACTCTTCCTGGAGACACACACTCAGCTTATCTAATTCTGGAGACTTACAAGATGTAAGTTAGCAAAAGCCAATATGTGGGGTACTCAGGCTGGTTTGAAGTCACCCCATTGTTGTCTCTGGAGCCACATGGGGAATCTGCTTGTTAGTTACGTGATCTCACAGAAAGGCGAGTGCTGTTTGAAGAACTCTATGAATGAAAGGAAACACTAGTTTCCTCAAAGAAAACAGTCAATCAGAATTCTCCCGAGGCTGATATTTTCTGTTTGTATCTTTAGCCCTTTATATAGTGTTTGGTTTCCAAAATCGAATATTTGAGGCATTTCCAATAACTACCTATTAGGTGGGAGTAATCCTATCTTGTTTCCAAGACCCCAAGCCCTGTTACTGGAAAATATTTTGTGCTCTAATTTCCCCTCACAATACAATATTGCGTTTTTAAAACCTGTAGGCTGTTCATAACTGTAGTCTGTTCATAAATCATCCTGTTATCCTTGCATTGTGATATAGTGCCTTATGTTATCGAGATGTCTCAAAATGCTTCTCAAGAATTCCTGTAAAGTGAAGAGACATCTGATGTATGTAGGCAAACACAGTACCCAAACTGCGCACAGCAATGCCCCACAAACAGCATAAAATGATTGACCGATTTTATATGGGGCATTGTTGGTCAGGAAATCAGAAGAAACTCTTCTTTTCGAGTATTGTCATGGGATCTTTAGTATCCACCTGAACAGGTAGATGGGATGCCTTGATGTAAATCTGATCTGAAAGACGGCACCTCTGGCACCCCCCGGGCACTGGACTGTTGTGTTAGAAGAGGCTGAGTTGGAAGGGCAAGTTGATTCTGTCCAAAAAAATTCTCCCCCCACCACTGGCTGCAGTAATACCTGTAAGAGCCATGCTAAAACAAAATGACCATTGGGGATCTGGCAGAATAATAGGTCAAGTTTGAATTTGCTTGTAAATAATACAAAGTGAAGTTCACTGGAAATGAATACTCAGGGCTTCCTCCAGTCCTTACATAATAATAATCCTTCTCAGAATATATTGTAAAGTCAATTTACTGTACATTTTAAGGGCAAAACTTGGCAGCCGATTGCACACAGCAGCGTCCCACCAAAAGTGCTGGATTGAGTGACCAACTTATTATTTTTTTGAAGGAATCATTATCCCTGCAAAAATGTCTGCCAATCGAGTAACAACTGGGTTCCTGCCTGCTGCTAGGTAAGCAGAGGCGTGTGAGGTAAGGAAACTTGCCCAACGTTTTGCCCTGTCGTGAATTGAACCCAGGTTTCGAGCTTGCAGAGCGAATGCTCTGAGCACTGAACTACTAAAACAAAACAAAAAATTACATTTGTATAGCACTTTTCCCATCGGGAGGACGTCCCAAGGTGTTTGATAGTCAGTGTTTCGGATCAGAGCTGGGGTCAGGATTGGGAAGGGTGGAGGGAAGAGGGGGGTGACCAATGGCACGGTCAAAGAGGAGGATCTTGGGGGATTTGAAGGAGGCCAGAGAGGGAGTTAGGCGAAGGGACTGCAGGATAGAATTCTAAAGGTTGGGGGGAAGATTGACTGAAGGCTTGCTAACTCATGGTGAGGTGGGGGACGTGGAGCAGGTTGGAGCCTGCTGAGTGGAGGAAACGTATGGATTGGTAGAGGCTTAGGAGGTTGCACAGGTGGGATATTTGAAGATGAGGACCAGGATCCTGAATTGAATCCTCTGTAGGATGGGAAGCTAGTGTAGTCAAGCAAACATGGGGGGGTGATAGGTAGAAGACACAGGCTGCAGAGTTCTGGATGATCTGCAGCCTGTAGACAGGAATTGGGGCGCTGACCAGCAGGGCATTGGCATAGTCGAGCCTGGATGTAATGAAGGCATGAATGAGAGTTTCATCGGGCTGAGTGGTGAGGTAGTGGTGGAGTCGGACAATGTGGTGAGGGAAGGCATAGCGAGTCATGGCATGGATATGGGGGAAGAAAAGACAGTTGAGGATTGAACAAGACTCCTTGATTCCTGACTGGCTTGGTGAGGTGGAGTGTACAACCATGGAGGTTGATGCTGCCAGTGCCTGAGGTGTGGAGGCGCTGGCGTGTACCGATCAGAAAAGCCTCAGTCTTGTTGACTTTCAAATATAAAGTTAGCTTTCATCCAGGACTTGATGTCTGACAGGCAATCTGGAATTGAGGATAGAGGCAGAGAAATAGAGCTGGGTGTCTGTATACATATGGAAGTTAACCCCATGTCTGCGGATGATGTCACCAAGGGAGAGTGTATAGATGCTGAAATGGAGATGACCAAGGACAGAGCCCTGGGGGATACTACACATAATAGTGTAAGGGCTGGAGGAGAAGTCATTAATGGCGGTAAAGTGGAGACAGTGAGAGAGGTAAGATTCAGACCAGGCAAGGTCAGGGGCACGAAGGCTGTACAGGAGGATAAAATGATTGACAGTGTTAAAAGACTCCACTTCGTGGAAAAGAGCAGTTGTAAGTGTCAAGAGACTGTTGTGTGGACTAGTTTTGTTATAATAGGGTTCTGTTGTATTGTTGAAGCATCTGACTGGTGGAGGTATTGTTTACTGGTTATATATAGTATTTGTGCTGCTGTAGTTTAATCAATGGTGAAAATGCATTTTTGATGATTAACTGCAACTGTGCCACTCAGCGTATTGTGTGAAGTTCCTGGTAGTAGGTATCTGTCCTGCAAGAAGTCAAACCAATGTGGGGGGAAGTAAGTGTCGCCTTTCTGATGTCCAGCTGACCCCATGGTGACATACCTGGCAAATGAAAAGTGACACCAGGTGAACTCCAACATTGGCAATGATTTACCCTGTCTGGATCATCAACAAGTGAAGTTCCTGGTGGATGGGATTCTTTCCCTTCAGATTCCGATAACCTGCAAACTATCCTGTTACCTCAATGCACACATTAGGGTTTTTGTTATAGTGAAACCTATTCATGCAGCCACCTCCAATCAGCAACCACTCCTGTTAACAATCGCCCTGAAAAAGCCCCTTGAGTGTGCGTTCACCCACCAAGAAACTTGTTCAGAGGCCACGCTTTTATAAAGGCCACTTTGGCGAAGTCCTCTGACAGCTTGTTGAAGACAGGATTGACTGTGACTTGGTTTCAGCCACTCCACACATGTTCTCCAAGCAATAACAAATGGGTGTGTCCACTCCTGCGGAGGAAGGATTGCTAGTTTAGAAATATGCAAACAGAAACTCTGTTTCTGTGAGTTCTATGTAGCTGGAAGTGGAGACTCTTAAACATGTCAAGTGTTTTGCACTTCTAGGTAATAGAAAAACGAGAAGGAAATGTAGACTAAACTATAGTTTAGTCTACATCTACAATAGTTTTTTTAAACAAGGGAAAAGTGATGCAGTTTTATGAATATTTAACAGGGCACAGAGCAAATTATCTTGCACTTTTGGGTTATTATCAGAGTGGTGACTAAATTTGCAGTAAAAATAGATTGTGTTAATAGCAGTAATAAATTAGGAATATATTGCATTAAATATTTGAAGGAAATCAATATAGCACAGCAGGATTGTGCATAAGATAATTTGGTTTCTACAGCTTCTCACTCTGCGGAGACTGTCAGTGATTGATCCAATCTAAACCAGCAGATGTCAGTTTGATACAACACCACATCAAATAATCATCACAAACCTGAGAGAGGGGGACAGTGAGGTGGTGGGGGGAGGTTCTGCGTAGTGTGTGTGTATTTCTATTTTTATAATGTACAATGTGCAGTGTTATGCATTAATAATGTTCCAAATAAAACAATTTATTTTTCTTTGCAGGTGAGGAAGAGCTAACCTCTCAACAGCTCAGTAATCCATATCGATTAGATTTGTGTGTGTTTCTCAAGTTGTGCAGCTTGACAGTGCAGTGAAGTCCTTTGAACTCCTCGTTCCTGTCTTCATCTCTCATGGACAAACATAAAGTAAAGCGACAGCGCCTTGATCGGATGTTGGAAGGTTTGGAGCAGCTGTGATCAAAATGATTGTTACAATTTTATAGTCACCTATGATATTTTTTTGCAGGCTTGTATTTTTTTTGAAAGATACATGCTCAAACCCACTATTTGAGCCAGATAAATCTAGTACTTGCTTTCATTAAATATGCTCAGTATAAACATGCGCAAATTAATAGGAATGCGCTGTACAATGTTTGAATTGAAATGATTAAAAGTAAGAATTATTTCAGTTAGTGCTTTTATAGTAGAACACACACAGTATATGTATATTGTGGAATATTTTTCCAAATTGATATCTTCTTTCCAGGCTGAAACTGCACCTAGAATTTTTGATTATCCAAAACACCATGTAGCAAATTATTATTGTCAGTGGAGCAGTTCTGATTCTTGAACATGTCTGCATAATACTTTTGTTTCAAGTCTACACAGAGGTTCTATCTCACGGTATTTGGCTGGCATTGTATCAGAAATTGAGACGTTTATACTGTTTGTGTATTCTCAATTCACTAAGTGTGCGTTTTTTGACTGTGATGTTTGTGAGGCCAGCAGATGACATGACAGAACTATGTAACCCTACCTATAAAAAAAATTGGTCATTTCAATCCATGACTGTTTGTGGGACACTGCTGTGCGCAATTGGCTGCTACATGTCACCCACAAATATACAGTCAATTCACTTCACATTCTGTGAAGCTCTATGAGACGTCTAGAAGATGTGAAAAGCGCTATATCAAATGTAAGGATTATTATTATTCTGGAAAGCGATTTGAGATGCATAGAAGATATGAAAAATGCTGTATCAAATGCAAAGATTATTATATTATTACAAAGTTTTGTCTGCCCATGCTCTCTTATTTCCAGAGTAATATTGTACAGCCTTCATCATCTCGCTTTTGCATTGCTTGATCTGCATATGACGTGGTTGAGAGTAAGGAGAATTCTGTCCATTATTTTAGTCAGGATCTGTTTCTTGAAAAAAAAAGTTTTGCCCTTGAGAAAAAGTGAAAATGGCAACACTGGATAACAGCAATTGAGACAGTCTATTCTGGAATCTATCAGGCTATGAAAAATCCTCAAGGAGACCTATTTCATTTTTCTCTTCTACCTTGTCAGCGACTGGTCCTGAGGATATATTTTTATTGGTTAGAGTTCCCTACACCTCAGAATGTTTAAGATTCTGTCTGTTCTCATAACTCATTTTAAGCTGCAACACCCAAATATCTCCCCTTATCTAAATGATTGTCTTGTACGCAAATATAATTTCATTTGACTTTGCTCTAAGGTGAAGTACACTTTGATTCATTTTAAAGTAAGCATCTTGGAAAGATCTTACGGAAACAATATAGGGAATGTACACTTTCAAACACATTGGTCAAATGTACAGGAATCAAATCTGGTTTGTTATATCATCATTTATTGCAGATACTGAAGAAACATTCAGCTTGCTGAAACGGGCAATCTGTAAGACGTGAAATACTGCTATTTCACCCACTTGAAAGCCTGGTTCATTCATATATCAAGGCAGAGAATCTATGGAAACGTTTGATTTCATTTCGAAAATGCGTACCCAAAATCTGCGAAATTATAAATAGAAGACAGCTTCAGATAATTTTGGCATGAGATATGTACTTTGTGAAGCTCTTAATAATATGCTTCGGAATGGCCATAACGTGGTTGTTTCCTGTAGATGCAGCAGTGCAGAAATTACTGTACATTATCTTAAATGGAGCTTGGGGCAACATGTGAAATGACATGTTGAAAAGACTACGCATTTTAAAAAGCTACTGTAGTTTAAGATAAAACAATTGTTTTGATGTTGATGTTGCAACAATGTCAAATATCATACAGTGGATCTAAATTGGAGTTTGACATTGAATGCCATCTTGAAATAAAATGTGGCAGTTCAACTTATTTATTTTGTGATTCCGTAGCTGTTTCAGGAAGTGGCGTGAAACCTGTTTAATCTATAATTCACACTCCTTAAGACGTGGAATGGAAATTTTCATGCAAATGTCAGTAATTTTCACCATTCCTACCTATAGGACTAGAATTCATTCTGAATTGTAAGTTAATCCATTCTAAGATTTTGTCCTACAGGTTCTTGTCTTAGGGAGCTTCTCCTTTATGCAGCAGTAGATATTCATGAAAATATCGCAGCTCATCCCTCCCAGACACCCACCTACAATTCGGGTGCAAATCGTAGACTGTCCAACATCTTGGGAATTTCCCTCAACATGAAAGGCAATACTTAAATGTAAATTTGTATTGTATCTGTAGTGTATGAGAATAGACATTGGCTGAAAACTGATCTTCTTTGTCGTGATGAATCATGACACCTTTGTACAAGCAGCGGGAAGCTTGCCAGACAGCTCTCTCAATGGCAAACTGTGCAGGTCACCTGGTTAAACTTCCAACAGCACAACAACACACACCTCTGAAGTTGCCAAGCCTTGGCTTTCACCAACGGTGGCTAATAATCTCTTATATTTGCAAGACATCCATTCTAATATTGTTATCTTGTGAATTCCAATGGATACAGCCTCTGTGAACCTTTGTGAAACGAGACTAGACCATTTACAACAACAACAAAATTACACTTGAATAGTGTCTTTCATGTGTGGGAGGACATCCCGCTTATACACAGCAGTTCCCGTGATTTCCTTGAGATTGCTTTGTCTTCAGTGTCAATGTCAGGATGGAGGTAATCCAGTTCTCTTCATTCAGTATCGTTCAGTTACTTATACCTGTGAATTTTTTTCTTATTAGTGAGATGTGTTGACCGGGCTTGCAAACCCAAATGTTGAGGAAATAATGCCATGTTTGCATAGTCAAAGGTCAATATTGTATATGATACACTATTTAAATGATTGTGCTGCCTCTGCACTGATTCATGACATTTCTTTTTAAGTCTGTTTATTCAGATTGTAATTCCATTTGTGTACATGAAATAACCTGTAATTCCTTGCACTTTACAATTGAACATTACTAAATGTTTTGTTTCATTTACCCACGCTGACCTTACATGGTAGACACAACTGCTGTAATCGTAGCTGTGATGACCTTTCCTATTGCAAAAATGGAACATGGCGAAATAGCTTCTTCATTAAGCACTTTCTTCCTTATTGTACCCACAAGTTTACCAGTTATCCTTGAGTGTTTGTACAGAAAATGCTAAGCCTTACATAGGACAATTAGTCAGTTGTGCCATGTTACATCATGACAAATAATGCTTAAAGAACACTGACATTAAGAATATTGTCCAGTCATATCCTGTGGAAAGAGTAGATTATGTACAGCAGCCACTAATTTTCCCACCCCATCACTGTGATTGCCTGCAACCCTATTGACCTGCCATTCTCTTTGCTCGGTGAATAGCACTGTATTCACGTCTCCCCCGATTTCTGCCCCACTAACAGTGGATAAGCTTGCATCGATTTTCTTGCTGTTTCTTGGAGCGCTGTTTCTTGCCTCCTCACTTTCAATGTCTGCCTCAGAACATGCCTATTTGACCATGGTTTCAATCTCCCCCACCCTCTTACAGAGCTTTCTCCCATCTCCCCTCCTCTGCCCACTGAAGACATTTGGAGGACCCCTTGAAAAGTTTGCTTGAGGCCCCCTACATTTTTCTAGATGATGATGCTAAATATCACCCGCTTAATCATGTGTCAAATCCATATACGTCCGATTGTGAAATGGTATTCCTTAGACCAGGAAATTCCTTAAACTTCTCACTGGTTCTGTTCGGGGCCCCTGATTGGCTTGGGGCCCCATAAAATTGCACAGGTTGCTTGGTCCTGCCCCTGCCAGCTGTGTAAAGCACTTGGAGTTACGTCCTCATGATGTGAAAGGTGTTATATACACCTAAATTGTGTTGAAATTTGCACAAAACTAACCTTCACAAAGGAGGGACCGATTGTGCGATGAACGGTAAGCAGTTATATTCATGTTCAATTTTGGAGTTCTGCTACAATCATTTTGTAACCTTGCACTAAAAGGTGCTTTGGTCACACACAGGTCTTTTCAGGATTATTTGCTGTTGAACTGTCGGTGTAATGGATCTCTATTGGTATGTAGTTCATGTACATTAGTGCTGCTGTGGTTTAGAATGTAATTCTGTAGGTTTTTTAAATTAAAGTGCTTGGATCTATTGCAAGCTGGATGCATTGAAAGCCGTTTTAAAATGTTTGAAATGTCCCCAAAAGCGAATATAGTGCACTGATTTACTTGGGGATTCCCAATGAACATAAATATGGGTAACAAAGCAAGCCAGGTTGTCCTGTTTTTGTAATGAGATCTTTGCCATCATATGTTCACTAGGATCGTTGCCAGTTGGGTGAAAAATTGATACCTAAGGGATGCTTATTATTTCTGCAATTGATTCTGTGTGAGCTAATAAATAGTCCTCCAAAATGTGTCTTGTCCAGCAAACCGTGTTGAGACATTTGCACAGTTCTGAAATCTATTTGCTGCCCTGTATATCTGAATGAGTGTCTTATCAATATGTATTTCCAGTCCTGCTGTGCTTATGATAAATTCCTCTCTTGTTCCTGACTAAATATATCCTAAAATTTTGCTCGTGCTTTGCTACATATATTTTCTCTTTGATTCATCTGTTTCTTCAACTGCTTTTGCATGGTTCTATTTTTTAGTCAGGAGCACAATAATGGAATGGGAATTTGGCATATCTCTGCATTTTTCCTCGCTACTCTTTGTGCAATCCTGTTGGCTTCAAGAAGTCCTAACTGCAAAGTCAGCCAAATGCACTTTCACAAAACCTTAGTCCTTCTACTGAAGGGAAATTTTTCACCTTTGATAATTTTCACCTCCAAGTAATTAGGCATCAATTGTGCTGCCTTTTATTTTATCATACCTTCAATATAATAATGATTTGCTTTCTTATAGCACCTTATCATGTGTCTCAAAGTGTTTTACTGCGAAGGGTGGTGACTTTGTTGGCAAACGATGCAGGCAATTTATAATGTTCCAGAAAAATCTATGAACTGAATGACCAACGTTATCTAGAGATTGTTAAGTAAACCAAATTAAACCATTGTTTTCGTATCGTGCCATGGATTTTTAACCTGAGCAGACAGAGAAGACCTTGATTCAACATGTAATCTTGGTTCAACATCCTCCTTGACCTGTCTGCTGCGTTCGACACAGTCGATCACACCATCCTCCTCCAACGTCTTTCCTCCCACCTCAACCTTCAAGGCACAGTCCTTGACTGGTTCCATTCCTACCTGACCCACTGCCTACATTTTGCATCTTCCAACGGTTTCTCCTCAAAACCCCGCACAGTTTCTCATGGCGTCCCCCAGGGCTCTGTCCTCGGCCCCCTCCTTTTCACCATTTGCATGCTCCCTCTGGGCGATGTCATCCGCAAACATGGGGTAAATTTCCACATGTATGCGGACGACACCCAGCTGTACCTTTCTACCTCAACCCCAAGACCATCGATGTTTTGACAGCATGTCTGTCCGACATTGAGTCCTGGACGAGGGACAACTTCCTCCAATTGAACGTGAGCAAGACCGAGGCCCTCCTGATTGGCTCAAGCCAGCGCCTCCGCACATCGGGCGCTGCCAGCCTCAACATCCAAGGCTGTACTCTCCACCTCACAAAGCCAGTCAGGAACCTCGGCATCACGTTCAACCATAAACTTTCCTTCCTCCCCCACATCCGTGCCTTGACCGGCACCGCTTATTTCCACCTACGCAACATTGCCTGGCTCCGCAACTATCTCACCCCCCACGCTGCAGAAACACTCGTGCACGCGTACATCACCTCACGGCTGGACTACGGAAACTCTCCTCGTCGGCCTCCCCAGCTCCTCCATTCACAGGCTGCAGGTCATCCAAAACTCTGCAGCCCATGTACTATCCCGCAACCGCCTCCGCGACCACATAACCCCCACCCTCGCCCATCCCCACTGGCTCCCCATCCTCCAGAGGATTGAGTTCAAGATCCTCATCCTCACCTTCGAGGCCTTACACGGCCTTGCCCCACCCTATTTAACCAATTTACTCTCCCCCTATAAGCCTACCTGGACCCTCCGTTCAGCAGGACTTGGCCTGCTCCAAGCCCCCCGCCCGAACCGCCCCACCATCGGAGGCCGGCCTTCAGTGTTTCCACTCCCACCCTGTGGAATTCCATCCCCCAATCCCTCCGTCTCGTTTCTTCCCTTTCCTCTTTCAAGGCCAGTTTGAAGACTTTCCTCTTCGACCGTGCCTTTTGTTTCTCCCCCCCCCCCCCCCCCCCCCCCCCGAATTATTCGACCTCCCCTACATGTTTCACCCCTTCCCGAACACTCCCCTCCCAGCTCGGGTGACACGCCTCCTGTGCAGCGCCTTGGGACGTCCTCCCGACGTGAAAGGCGCTTTATAAGTTGTTGTTGAAGGACAATGCAAGTATATCCCCAGCACCACATTGGAATATGAACATATTACACCTCCCAACACTGCAACTAAAATGTTAATTCTGTAGAATTTTATGCCTTTGATTCCTGCATAACACCACTTTTGTGTTTGATTGTAGAAACCAAATTCATAGCTTTGTACAAAATGCTTATGAAGGGGATTGCTGCGCTAGAACTTCATTTGCCATTATCTCATCTTCTTAAAAGGTGCTGTGATCCTAGGTTCTGAAGATAGATGAATTCCATGCCATTCTTCTGAGCTGCTCGTTTTGAGTTAAACTTTGCAAAGATGGCAGCATATCAGCATATTGTTTGCTGAAATTGGTTCATATATGAATCCAAGGCAAGTGGAAAGTGGCAGAATCTACTTCACGCTTTAGTCAATCTGAACATTTGATCTACTTTCAAAGCAAGTTGGTATAGATGGTTGGCTGTGGCAGGAAGCAATTTAGAGACAAAGGATGGAATGGAATCCTTAAATCCCCATTATGTTGTAGTGTCAGGATCATAAACCTGCGTCTAAACTCAAGCTAGGTATTCAGGTGGGTCTTGGAGATGCCAGTGGCTGCTCTGTTCTGCAGATAGCTTTAATCATACAAACAGATAGGGAATTTGACCTAATTGTATACAAATCTGCTCTCTTTATGAAATGCTAAAAAAGGTATCAAACTAGTACTGTACTTCTTTTTCATCCTAGTACGCTTTCTTCTATCTGGTAATTATATCTGGTTACCATGGACACTAAAAGCAAAATGCCATGAACTCAACATTATACAGTGTACCTAATAGTTTTCTGTATCCATCTTACACATGATCTTTCTGGAATTTATTACAGATTTTCTCCTACTCCGACTGTTTCTTCAGGTTAATATAATACAGAATTTCGGTTCCCTGATCCTTTTTTCAAATATTTTGAAATTGGTGAAGCAAATGCTTAATTTGTAAGTCTCCAATAAAGTATCTAGTTCTGTAATACTTTTGAGTTTGCACACAGGTTGTATATAATTTGTATTTTTTTAAATTACAATTGAATTTTTGTCAGTTGGAAAACATTAAGTTAACAAAGTACTTTTCTAAATCTTGATTTTGAAAAGGTAAAATCATTGTTTTGGTCAGATAGGTGTCTGACGCATGTGGAATCCCATTGCATTGTTTGAGTATGCAAACTCAGCTCAAAGTTCCCTATATACATTGCATTTTCCATCTCTGCCACATTGCCCGTCTCTGCCAATATCTCACCTCAACAGCTGCTGAAAACCTGGTCCATGCCTTTGTCACCTCTCAGCTGGACTACTGCAACTCCCTCCTCCCTGGTCTCCCCTCCTCCACCATCCACAAAATTCAGCTCATACAAAACTGCTGCCTGCATTCTCACCTGCGCCCAACTTCGTACCCCGATTACCCTAGTCCTTGCCAAACTGCAATGGCTCCCTCTCACAGAGCAGATCGACTTCAAGATCCTCACTCTTGTGTTTAAATCCCTCCACTCTCTTGCACCCCCTATATCTCTTACCTCCTCACAACAGTACCTGCTCGCTCTGCTAGGTCAGGCCTCCTCCTTGTTCCCGGAATCATCCGCTCCACCATCAGCCGCCGTGCCTTCAGCCACCACACCACAAAACTTTGGAACTCTCTCCCTCAACCTCTTTGCCTCGCCCGCTTCTTTCCCATCTTCAGGTCGCGCCTGAAGACTTTTCTCTTTGACGGAGCTTACTGTCACCTTCCCTCTCCCCCAGATTCGACCTCAGGCTCTGCCATTGTGAAGCACTCTGAGGTGCCTCCCGTCGTGGAGGGCACTACATAAATGCAAGTTGGTGTTGTTGTTTTTGTACGTTCTTTATGGGTTCCACTGCTTCAATGCTGTACTTCTTGTTCTCTTTCAAACCATTGCCAAATGTGCCTTCAATTTGCAACCAACTTCGGAGGTTTTGGTGTCCGCACATACCTTGGTATGGCATTTAATTCTGTTTCTGCATTTTGCTTTTCAATCGGTATTCCATCTCGTAGTCAGTTACACTTCAGGTTCCGTTTTCACTTTCGACACCATGTATTATTATTTAATCCAAAACACAATGTAGATTCACTAGTTTTAGGGACCCCAGAGTATTTGTTGATGTAGTGAAGGAGTAAAAATTGCTTAACTTGGCTTAATGAGCACAATCTGGCACATTTTCTGCCGCTTGTGCAGCTTGGACCACCCTACCCATTGGAGCTTTGGCTTGCAGGGTTAACAGGAGCCGTGTGGGAATAATTCCTGCCTCTTATGAAAAAATGAATTGAAAGGTTTATCTCGATAGTGTAAATGGGTGTCCAATTACCTTGGCACTAAAATATAAAGAGTTAGCTGTATTAACAGCCACGTTTGTTTGCAATGTGAAAAGCCATGATCTTTCCTTGAAATGTGGCAGCAGCTTGGTTGCTGCTTACAAGTGTTACTTGTCGCCATTTGCCAAACCTGCTTTATATAAGTCTTGATATAAGTTTCCACATGGCCTAGAAGAGTTTGGAGGCAATTAGGGTGTGCATGTGGGGAGAACTCTAGTTCCCTGAATCGAATGTAATCTGCAGTCCTGCAGCTCAGTGATTAGAGCACATGCTTGCAAGTGAGAGACCTGGGTTTGATTCCTGGCAGAGCAAAACTTTGGGCAAGCTTCTATACTCAACAAAAACAACTTGGATTTATATAGCACCCTCCACGCCAGACAGCTCCATATGCCTGATAATAATCCCTCAAAAAAGAAATAATAAATTGGTTATTTCAATCCACAACTATTCATGGGACACTGCTTTTCACAATTGGCTGCCACATTTTGCCCACATGTATACAGTCAATTAATCTTACAGTATATTCGGTGAAGTGCTTTGAGGCATCTGGAAGACTTGAAAAGACCCATATCAAATGCAAGGATTATTATTATTCGGTCTACTTCAGCTAATAGGGGGAAGCAGGCCTATCCTCATTCATTTAATAAATAAAAAAAAGTTCCTATTTTGTCACCAGCAATGGCTTCTCTTCCAGCTTCCACATGGTCAACTATGGTATCCCCCAGGGCTCTTTCCTTCGCCCCCTACATTTTAATATCTACATTCTCCCACTTGGTGACACCATCCGCAGACATGTGGTTAACTTCCACATGTATGCGGATGACACCCAACTCTATCTTTCTGCCTCTACCCTCGACTCCAGGACCACTGCTGTCATGACATACTGCCTGTCAGACATCAAGTCCTGGATGCGAGCAAACTTTCTACACTTGAACGTCAACAAGACCGAGGTCCTCTCGATTAGCTTGGGCCTTCACACATCAGGCATTAGCAGCTTCAACCTCCATAGTCACACATTCAACCTCACCAAGCCAGTCAAGAACCTAGGTGTCTTGTTCGATCTTCAATTGTCTTTCCTCCCCCACATCCAAGCCATGATCCGCTCTGTCTTCTTTTACCTCTGCAATATTGCCCGACTTCGCCACTACCTCAGGCTGCTGAAACCCTCAGTTGTGCTTTCTTCACATCCAGGCTCAACTACGCCAACGCCAAGCTTGTCATCCTTCCCAATTCCTCCCTCCATAGGCTGCAGATTATCCAGAACTCTGTGGCCGTTGTCCTCTACAGCTCCAAGTTTCGTGACCCCATCCTCGGCCGACTCCATTGGCTCCCCATCACCCAAAGGATTTAATTCAAGATCCTGGTCCTCACATTCAAAGCCCTCCACGGCTTCGCCTCACCCTACATCTGCAACCTCCTAACGCCTACCAACCTGCCCGCCCCTCCACTCAGCAGACTTTGGCCTGCTCCATGTCCCCCAACCAACCCTTTCCACTATTTACGGGTGAGCCTTCAGCCACTCTGCCTCTAACCTCTGGAACTCCATCCTGCAGTCTCTCCGCCTTGCGCCCTCCCTAGACTCTTTCAAGTCCTGCCTCAAGGCCCTCCTGTTTGATGGTACTATCAGTCACCTTAAATTCCCCCCTTTCCCTCCACTCTCCCCATCCTCAGCTCGGATCTAAAACAACGACTGTCCAGCGCCTTGGGATGTGAAAGGCGCTATACAAGTGTAATTTTGTTGTTATTATTTCACAATACCAACTATATTGAAAGAATGCTTGGCTTTGCTGGGATGGCAGCTTGAGCTATCTGCTCCTGTGTCAATGCCAATGCCACTACAGAATGGCCACAAAGGGGTACATGTACGTGAGAAAAACGCCAGGAATACTTTTGGCCTGTTTTTCCATTTTTTATAGCATTTCATCAGCATTGCTCAGTTGGAAAAATAGCGGAAATCCAATCTTACAACCCTCTGTTACAATGCAACAAGGGTTTTAATATCTGATGTTTGTTCAACATTGCCACAATCATTATTGGGACCTTTAGCTCCTCTGGTGGAGATCTGTAATCCTATCCCAATTCTGTGCTCTTTTTGTGATTCCTTTCATATTATACAAAACAAGTGCTAAATATTGAGTTTATACCTCCTTATGATTTACTGATTTACAGTACTGATTTACAAAAGTAGTGGGAACAATTTTATACAGTTGGTCCCTTCAATATTATTTCTTATGATATGTAATCAATTGCTTTTCTAACCTTTCAGGTGTCCTGTGCATACTGTATTATGAAGGTAATCTTTCATACTTCATCTATTTCCTTAATGACCTGACATTTGATATATTTGCTTCCCTTGACCTAGTTTACTGGCAAATTGTGGGATCAAGCTTCACATCAGGAATGAGCTCAAAGTCTTGGCTGACATTCTAGTGCATTGTTGGGGTAGCATTACATCATCCAATGTACTGTCCTTCAGATGAGATGCTAAGCTGAGCTCCCATCTACCTGTTTAAATAGAAACAGAAGGGAGTTTCTCTCAATATTACCCCTCCCTCCCCAATAATCCTCCAGAACAAAATTCTCATTCATTTCATGGCTGTTTTATATGCCATTGCTATGCACATACTGGCTGCCGTGTTCACTTACAAATACCATCATTCAATTTTATTGAAAATTCCAAATGGCTTGATGTTTTGATATCACTGGTGCTAAATCAAAGGCAAATATTATCTCCACGGTGCCTATGGCATTGAAATTACCCTTTTCCAAAATGTCTTCTGATATTGATTTACAAACATCAAATTTCTGTTCTCTTTCTCCCTTTCCATTATGTTTCCCTGATCGTATTACATATTAATAAAACTTGCTCTCTGGGTCTTTTGTTGAGGCGAGTGGACATTTCTGCATGCTTTCTTAGATGACAAAAGTAATTTCATAAGATTCAGGTTGAGGACACGACCGCCACAGGAACTGCTTGCATTTAAATAGTGCCCTTTATACATTGTGGTTTGTTGAAGAACTCAACACCAGCGATCACTATTCTAACCCAGGTAAAGCTTCACTTCAAGTGAACTGTCTGTACAGAGGGCATATCATTTAAATGAAATCATTTTCTGCATTGGAGTGCCTTGAGACGTTCTCCCGACATGAAAGGTGTTTTACAAATGTAAATTTTTATTGTTGTCATATTGTTAATGAGTTTAGCAAAGACATGGTTGGCAATACTGCACCTCACTTAATAGAATCTAAAACACTCCAATTGAGAATACAGCTCTTTCCTGTAGTGTCTAAAGCTGCTATTATAGCCTCATATTAATTTACTCTTGAGCTAAAGTTTTGGAGTCCAATTTATGCCAATAGTGACTGAACTTATTGCTACTGCTCAGAATGAGTGTCAGCTTGGCTGTTGGTAGCAGTCTCACCTTAGTCAGATGTTCACACGATAAATGTAGCCCCAGATCAAGCATTACTCTGCATAACTCAGCTGCTGCATTTGCCTACAAATACGCAGTCACTCCACGAAACGGCAAATCCAGTGAAGAGCTTAGAGATGTCCCCCCAATGTTAAAGGTGCTTTATCAAATGGAAGGATTATTGCAGCTATCACCAAAAGCAATTTTAACGTAGTTTCACTTGCACAGAGGATTGAGTGAAGTCTACTCTTAACTGATTCTCAAACTAAGTAGCACAGCGGAAGGCGATTTCCATCTAAGTGGGCTGCATGGAATTCTCAGTTTGGTTTGGATACTCTTAAGCACGGTGATAGATTTCCGCATGTGTCAGACACCCAGCCAACCAAAAAAAGGCAGTAAGAGGGATCCTGAGAAATTGGTGGAACCCGTGAATTGCAGCAGCACCCATCTGGTGCAGTGCTTCAATCTTAAATTCCCAATCTAATTGACACTGTGCATAGTATTAGAATAGTCTATTTTCTTTTAGGAAAAAAGGACCAGCTGGTGAATTAAGTAATATCTCGAGATTATTTTAATTGTTAGCACCAGAGGGAGCCATTACGTTAATGTCATTGCCATGTTATGGCTTCCGGGGCTAGCATTCCTTGTGCTACCCTAGGAGTTTTTTTATTGCTTTATTTTGAAAACCAAACGAATAGTGAGTTCCGTGTTGTATATTTATAGCTAGTGTGATTAATAAAGTTAAATTGCACTGAATAGTTTTAACACTTATCAGTAGTAATTGGGGAACAGTATATACAACATATGCGAGTTCCAGAAGTTCCCATATGTGATAAAAAAAAAGTTGGGGCTTTCTCAAATACTTCTCCTGCAGATTTCAAGCTGCTTGACATGATGATGATGTGTTTAATTCCACAGCCTATCACCGCATCTAACATTGACAGGCTGACAAACTAAATAGAGTTTTAAATTCACTCTTTGAAGTAACCTTTATGAAAAAATGTTGGGATGTAAATAAAACATGGTTTAATTTGTGTAAATCCATATTCTCTATTTATAAATAATTGCAGTAAAACTTGCACAAGTCTGATCTGGTTAAAGCATATAATCACCTAATACGTACATCTACCCAAGTCCCGTTCAAGAGTTTATATTCTATGTAAGTTTGACATAACTCATACTTTGCATAAGTCATATTAAATGTGTGGTCCCAACTGATCGAAGCGTTCTGAAACACTGTCCGGCGTAGAGGGTGCTATATAAATTGAAGTTGTTGTTGTTGATATGAGCTATATGAGGTTTATTGTAATATAGCTAATTATCAACAAAAATAGATAATATTTGCATTTGATTTAGCACCTGTGATGTCAAAACATCAAGTCAGCAAAAATATATACAGTAGTAAAATTTTACCTGCTGTCACAACCCTCTATTTCCAGCACAAATGCAGCTTTATTCAGACAGAGCACCATTATGTTGCTGAAGACTCTTGATTCACAAAATTAATTGGGTCAAAATAACCTTTAAAGAATTACAGTAACTTGCATTTTCTATGGGGCTCTTCTAGTGCCTGGCGATATATTGACATAACGGTTATATTGGTATAATTTTTCATATCAATATGCCGATATTGGAAATTTGAATATATCGGTATATCGAAAAATTTGGTGTAAAAAAAATCGGTATATCACAAAACACAGGTATATAGTGTCCGGCGATATAGTGATATATTATTATATGAGTATAATATAATACTTTTTCAACTTACCTTGTCACCGGCATTGCAAACCTCCTGGGCCTAGAGCACGCATATCGGAATGCGTGCACACACTGGAATGCGTGCGCACCTCCAAATGTGCGCATACATAGGATAAAAAAACTTGGTGATATCGGTATATATCAATATGAGCCCATCGATATCGGAAAATTTCCATATCGACGGATCCTAGGCTCTTCACATAGGTTAATGTTTCAGAGGACATCACAGTGGGAGATATTATTGGATGTTAAACTAGGAGAGGTTGCCGAAGAATAGGTTTTAAGGTGAGATTTGAAGATAGAGTAGGGACAAGTTGGGAGAGGCCAAGGGGAGAAGTTCCAGAGGTTTAGTGTGCAGAACTGCTTAAAACAAAGGATGCTTTTGTTGAAAATTAGTGTGAATTATTTTGCCCAGTCAATTTAGTTTACTACTACAACAAGTTGCACTTACACATCGTCCTCCATGACGGGTAACATCTTGGAGCACTTAACAGTGGCAAAGCCTGACTCCGAGCCGGGGTGGAGGTGGGGGGGGGGGTCTTTAACCATGCACGTAAGCATGGTTAAAGAGCCAAGGTTTTCAGGTGAGAGTGTTCCAGAGTGCACAGAGGCTGAAAGTGCAATCTCTGATGGTGTGAGGGACGAGTAGGAGGGCGTGCCAGTCAAATGGAGGTGTATTCTTTGAAGTATTTTGAGAAGCCTTGATGATGTGATAAGATATTATATCAAATACAAGAATTATTAGTATTATTATTAATTACTGATATACTTGGCAATGTCGTTCTAAATAGTTCATGATCTGAATAGTTGCTTCTTGGACCTGCAGATTATTACTTCTGAAAAATTAAACAAAAGCATTGTTTTAATCTTTTCCCAGTTCACTCATTATACAAAAAGCTGCATTGCATCTGTATTCCATACAATAGATCATTCTATTTTAAGAACAATTTACAGAACTGAAACAGTTCCTATCAAACTAGTCTCAATGAAGTGAATAAATTTGTACCTTTAATCATGCTGTGGCTGAGAGGTTGCTATTTTTCAAACATGAGCACAAAATGTTTTATTGCATCAGACAACAATCAAATTGCTCAAGACAAAATATATTTCTGGAATGGCTGTTGTCAACAGTTGTCAACCGAGTGAACCAAGTTTGAAGAGAAAAGAGGCAAGAGATTGCTGCCTGGCAAGGAGTTTAGAGCAAGTTAGGTTCAGTTCATTCATTTTTGTTTGGAAATGTTTTATGGCTTCTACTTTAATTGTGCTACTTTAATAATTAATATGGAGACTGGTGGTCAGTCACTTGTGCCTGCCAAAGAGTGCATGCCGACCCTCTTGCGTAACTTGCTGGAAAATCTTTTTGTGATTTGATAATAAGACTATTTTTCTTCCTTTTTTTCCCCTGAAATCCTCATTGTTACAATTTTTCTTGTTGTGTTACGTGTAATCTTTATATTTTCTGATTGGGTCATTTGCATTGTCATTAAAGTCCGTTATGCCTATTCATTAAGCCTTACAGCACCACAGTACTCTCTAAGGCTGTTTCGGGTATTGGCTGAAATACTCCTGGGCTTTAGGATTGTTGTTTTCCCCCACATTGCAGGCAGGATGTCTACCCATGGTCCATCTCTTTGTCTGGTTTGTTGTGATTAGTGAGGATAGCTTTAATGCCTCCAGTGCATAATAGAAGAAAAAATGCATCATCACTCTGACAACAATACTCGCCCCTCAGCCCAATGACTACAATCTGCCCAAAGTGTGTAGAGTCAAGAAAAACTCAGAGCCATTGGCCCCATGCAGATGTGGCGGCTTCCAATTCTAGATTCCAGAAGATATGCAAGATGGCTTTAGTAATTAATTTGATCTGTATAAAACATCCGCTTGACATATCTAAAGTGTCTATTTGAAGGCTCATTGACACCCCACCCCCCACCCATCCCCAACCAGTTGATGCTAGTCAGCAGGTGGAGCCGCAAGTCTCAAGTAAACAGAAAATTATTCTTCTGTGTTTCCAAACTTGACATGCCCCCCCTAATAGAGGGCTGTTTGTGATTTTTCTGATCCCTGGTGGTTATCATGTCAAATATCTATTTGATATTAAAAAATAATAATTCTTGCATTTGATATAGCAGTTTATCACATCTTCAAAAAATTGACTGTATATTTTGTGGGCATACGTGGCAGTCAATTGTGCACAGCAGTATCCCGTAAACAGTCATGGGAGCTTATTCACAGATAAAGAAATGCAAATGTTGATAGATTGAAAGACATGAGCAACAAAAGGACAATAGACCAATAGAATGAGGCCAACACAAACAAAGGGAGACTGAAGCAGAACGTTTTTATAAAGGATATTTTATCGAGTGACCTTGAATGTAGATACTGTTATTCTAATAAGAATAACTTCTTGCATTTGATATAGATGCTTATAGCATCGTTGAGACGTCTCAAAACACTTCACAGAATATACAGTACTGTGAAGTGAATTGACTGTATAATTGTGGGCAAAATGTAGCAACCAATTGCGCACAGCAGTGTCCCCCCAAACAATCGTGGATTGAGTTACAAATTTTTTAAAATAAGAAATTATTACATCTGGATATCATTTCACAACTGGGTTCCTACTTACTGCTAGATAAACAAAGGCGTGTGGAGTAAGCAATCCTGCCTGGGAAGTGAAACTGGGTCTTCTTGCATGCGAGGCGAGTGCTCTTACCAATATGCTACAGGCCTCTGGAGTCTACTGGTGAAGCCAAATCTAGAAGAAATGTTATCAGGAAATAACATTATTTTTTTTTACCTGCCCAAACATTTGTCGGAACAATTCATCAGCAGAAATATTAGGTCCATGGGTTCTGAGATTTGATCTCTCGTGAGATACAGTGCAGAAAATTGCTTAGACTTGTCAACTATCAGTGACCTCATTTAATAAGCCACAAGAGGTAAAAGACTAAATACTAAATACCATACTTAATCTGCTAAGAAAAGTAGGTGTTGGCATTCAGAGCCTGTGTCATCACCATGCTACAGCATTTTGCGTGTTGCACCTGCCACAGCCAGTTAGAAGAAAACTGCTGCACAAAAGATGCAGCTTGTTGTTTGTGCCCACAAAACCACTCTTTAAAAATTCAAATATACGTAGTTGGGTGTTACCTGCCTTTAATTAAGTTAACACCCTTCCTGTACACCCCTCCCCCCACCCCCCTGGTACATTGTAAATTTTGTGTTTGGAGTTGCTGTAATGTACTAATTCACTGCTAGTTAAAAAGAAGAGTGTGGAGTAAGGAACTTGCTTAAGGTTTGCAGTGTCCAGGAATCAAACCCAGGGCCGAGGCGAGTGCTCTAAATAATATGGTGCAGGACTCAACAAAGTAAAGCAGTTATCCTGCTAATGCTCCATATCATGACATGGAAAGTCCAATACATAAAGCTTGAGGACCTGTTATTGTGACAGAGAAATGTCTTAGTTATGGACAAGATAAAATTGTCAGCATGAAAGTTTTTATATTGAGAGATAGCAATTATCACCCCAATAAGTGAAACATCCAAGTAATAACTGCAATGCCCAAGATATGCAATGGAGCTAATCTGAATAGCACTGCAATTTGAAAAGAAGCCAGTGAAAATCAAACTCTTCTGTCTGCCACTCGAGAAATTAAGTCAGGCTGGCAAGGATTTCTACATGTATTTGGTAGATGAACCGAGTGCTTCAAGCTCCACAGATTCATTTCTCTTACTGCGCATCAGGTCACTGGGATACCGCCGAAAATATTGAACTGCATCATTTTCTGCTCTCTGTATGAATTCATGACCATGATTCAAACATGTGTCATACAAGTATACCCTTTATATTGGCCTTATTAGACCGTTATTAGCCAAAGGAAATATGGTTTGAAAAGAAGTGTTAAAATAAACATTTTTGGAAGCATTAATGTAATTAAAGAGTTTTTTTTTCACTTTTCCAATCTTGGTTTTGATAGTTTTAGTATTAACTAACAGTGTGAGAAATAGAGCGATTCTGATATTTGAATAAGTTTGTTTTGTGACTATCAATATTTCTCTTTAGTATCTTGATGCATCAGCTGAAAACCTTTGGAAGCAGTCAGCCCACAGGCTGCTGGTTACAGCTATCAAAGGTTCAAGTTAGCTGACTAACTTTAAAATTAAAGAAAAGAATTGCGAATGCAAAGAAACTGTCGTAACCCTCTATTTATGCATTAATCTTTGCAAAATACAGTAAACCTCACAAGTCGAATGGGACCATACAGTTAATATGAGATAATAATAATAATCCTTGCATTTGATACAGCGCTTTTCACATCTTATCAACGTCCCAAAGCGCTTCACAGAATATACTGTAAAGTGAATTGACTATTTGTGGGCGAAATCACAGCAGCCAATTGCGCACAGCAGTGTCCTACAAACAGTCGTGGATTGAAATGACTAATTTTATTATTGCGTTTTTTTTGGATGGATTATTGTTAGGCATATGGACTAAGACAACTTGACCAAAGTTTCGCCCTGACCTGCCTGGATTCGAACACAGGTATCCCCAGCTTGCAAGACAAGTGCTTTTGATAGACAAAGTATGAATATAAACACTTGAATGGGACTTGGACAGGCGTACAACTTAGCCGATTATACAATTTATAAATCAGACATAAGCGGGTTTTGCTGCATTTTAAGCCACGGGACAGATTATTTGTGTACAGTATTAATGTTTTTGCCAAGAATTCTAGGTGAGTTCAGAAAGCTGATCATAGTTGGTTTATGGCCATATGATCGTATCCTTCCAGATTGCTGATTCTTTCTCACTTTCTATGGGTATATTTTTAACGATAGGTGGACTTAAATTAGTTGCATATATTGTATTTAATGAGAATAGGAGACTGTTGTACAGTATGATGTTACCACCACATGTCACAAGCAGTGTGCTTACTTGCAAAACAGGATTTGAACATCAAGATTAGATTTACTTGTTGGGCATCTTTGCACTTTAAAAAAAACAATTACAACTGGTGGTCATGTTAGCTTGTCACCAGCTAAAAGGATTTTCATGTTAAAACAATATGTAATCTTTATTTGTCACCCGGTTAACCCAATTTTCTTGCTAATAACTTGTGAATAGCTTGCTATCCAATTCACAAAATAGGTTAACCCTAACAAGGAACATTTCCCTAACTATCCAATGTCAGAAGTGGTCTAATATTTCAGCATTATTACTGCTCTCAATATTTGTTGGTGGTCAGAACGCCTCCAAATGCATTGGAGTCATCAAGGTACGTCTTCAACTTTGAAAGACATTGCCAGCATTTGTCCATTGCAGCACTTGATCAGATGGATTGAGTCTCACAGGGTAGGGGAATTGCCTTGGAGTACATCTATCATTGTGGTATAACCACGGATATCTGTTTCACGCCATCCCACCTCTTCCAATTGTTCACTGAGTACTAGGATCCGTCGATATGGAAATTTTCCGATTTAGATATATCGATGAGCTCATATCGAGATATACCGAAATATCGATATTTTGGGGGTTTTCATACTGCGCATGCGCGTGCGGCACACGCATACCGAGTGCGCGCGCGTTCCGGGTGCGCGCGCATTCCTATCTCCTCAGGAGGTAAATATCTTTCTCTCTCTGTGTCTCGGACTCTCTCCATCTCTGTGTTTTTCTGTCTGTGTCTCTGTGTCTCTCTCACATCCCCCCCCATCTCTAACTATCTGTATATTATCACATCCACCCCGTCTCTCCCCACACCCCACCCGCCGTCTCTCCCTCCCCCCACCCGCCGTCTCTCCCTCCCCCCACCAGCCGTCTCTCTCCCCCCCCCGCCGCCCCCCAGCCGTCTCTCTCCCCCTCCCACCCCCAGCCGTCTCTCCCCCCCAACCCGCCAGGCTGTCTCTCTCCCCCTCACCCCCCCACAGCCGTCTCTCCCCCCCCCACCCCCCCCACCCCCCCCAGCCGTCTCTCTCCCCCTCCCCCGCCCCCCCCCATCCGTCTCTCTCCCCCTCTCTCCCCCTCAACCCCCCCAGCAGTCTCTCTCCCCCTCACCCTCCCCCCCAGCCGTCTTTCCTCCCCCCCCTCCCCCCCAGCCGTTTCTCTCCCCCTCCCCCCGCAGCCGTCTCTCTCCCCCTCACCCTCCCCCCCAGCCGTCTCTCCTCCCCCCCCTCCCCCCCAGCCGTTTCTCTCCCCCTCCCCCCGCAGCCGTCTCTCTCCGCCTCACCCCCCCCCTAGCCGTCTCTCCCCCCACCAACACCCAGCCGTCTCTCTCCCCCTCCCCCTCCAGCAGTCTTTCTCCCCCTCACCCCCCCCCCCCCAGCCGTCTCTCTCACCCCCCACCGCTTGCAGACCTGTATATTGTATTCGAGGACTATGAATACAATATGGCGGCTTTGCACCTCGGTCTGTGCATTGTGTATAGAGATGAGCATTCTGGGTCTTGTAGTTCAGTGTGCGGCATTCCGATTTTTTACCTCGATATGTCGATTTTTCGATATATCAATATTTTTAAAATGCCTATATCGGCGTATCGATATGAAAATTATATCGGGTTTTAGCGATATATCGATATATCGCCGGACCCTACTGAGTACTTTTCTGAACCCCTCTAACTGAGTTTCTGGTGCTGTGCACAGGTGACATCATTCGCAGACATGGGGTCAACTTCCACATGTACGTATGACATGTCTATCACTCTGCCTCCAACCTCGACTCCAGGACCACAGATGTCCTGACAGACTTCAAGTCCTGGATGTGAGCTAACTTTCTAGAGTTGAATGTCAGTAAGACTGAGGCTCCTGTAATTGGCTCGCGCCAGCACCTCAGCACCTCAGGCAATGGCAGCAACACCATCCACGGATGCACACCCCACTTCACCAAGTCAGTCAGGAACCTGGGCATCTTGTTTAACCATCAATTGTCCTTTCTCCTCCACATCCATGCCACTGCCCCACCTGCGCTTGGGTCATGATCATTGACTGTTCAGCATCTTGGGATGTCCTTTCCATGTGAAAGGCGCTTCACAAATGTAATTTTGTATTGTACATGATGTGTTTTATTCATTGGATACTGTTGAGCACCTGGAATGCAGAATGTGTAAAAAGGACCCAAAACTTGTTCTACAATATTCCTTTATCAACCTGACACAGTGGTAGCACACTTGCCTGTGAGTAAGAGGTTTGTGAGTTCAAGCACCATGTCGATAATTGAAATCACATAGTCTAAGCTGACACTCCAATGCAGCGCTGAGGTTGTATTGCATTGTCGAAGGTACCGTCTGCCTGTTCAGGTGGACGTTGAAGATCCCATGACACTCTTGAAAAAGAGAAGGGAGTTTCTCCTGATGACCTGGCCACTAATCCCACAAATAAAATTGATCATTCACTTTGTGGGATATAGGATATAGTTGGCTATAACTGGCTGCCACATTTTGCCGATAAAATAGTCAATCCACTTACCGGCACATCCTGTGAAACACTTTGAGACGTCTCAACAACGTGATAAGGCATTATTATCAAAGGCAAGATTATTATTGTGTAGATATATCATGGCCAGTGTTTTTTTTGTACAGAAAGATATGTAGTGTGATTTTTACATCCAAACCTTTTTGAGAGTCAGATTTTAACACCTGAACAAAACAATAAACATAATGCGTGCTTTAAGTGTTAAAGACCACTTAAGCAGGTGTTGCTTAGTTTCCACAACATCTGCTCATAGCTTTTTGTTCAATTTTCCAACCTGCAGATGGTCTTATTTACCCATTTCTGTGGGTGGTTCTTTAAATCCTCTCTCTTTTGTTCTTCCTTTTGAACCATGTTGATGCACTAACATTTGAGCATGTCCATTTGTCAAGCCACCTAATCTAGTAAAGGTTATTTCATCTTGCTATACATGGGAACAGCTGCTTTCTATCTATGTTTAGCTAAATGGTTACAAGTATACTAGCCCTTTCCAAAGTTTTGGTTCTTTACGATTCTAACACCTGGAGACAATGGGATCTACGGGAAATGAATGGCGTGTGATTTCCATTGTAACATATTTGCCGTTATTATAATTTCTGGCCGAGTACAAAACATGCAAGGATTATAATTTTACTTTCTGAGGTACGGGTGGACATATCTCATTATTTTTGTGGGGTTTGGGTGGGAGGGGAAGAGTTAGTAAGCAGGATTTTCTTGTAGCTGATCTGGCCCCAAAGTAATATACGTGTCAACAGAATGTTGGAATCAAGTCAGTCCTCTGACGTGGCAATCTTGGTAGTCCAGTTCCTGAGGCAGCCAGAACTACAGTTCTTCAAGGCATTTCAGATGCAGGGAAATTTCCATGTGTAGGTAACACACATATGTGGAACCCTGTCTGGATTGGATACTCTTAAACATGGTGATGGGTTTCTGCACATGTTGTGGAGTCCTGCAGCACACTGGTTAGAGAACTCGCCGCACAAGTGAGAGACCTGGGTTTGATTCCAGGCAGGTCAGGGTGAAACTTTGGGCAAGTTTCCTTACTCCACATGTCTGATAATAATCCCTTAAGAGATTTTAAAAAATGTATTTTGTTCAGTGCAATCCATGACGGTTTGTGGGACACTGCTGTGCGTAATTGATTGCTGTGTGTCACCTACAAAATATACAGTCAATTGACTTTACAGTATATTCTGTGAAGCGCTTTGAGATGTCTAGAAGACATGAAAGCGTTATATTAAATGCAAGGATTATTATTATTATAATTATATCAGACACTTTCTAATCAAAAATACTTGGGGAGAAAATACACTTACCCTGAAAGTACCAAGTACTATAAGTAAAAACTATTCAACTATAGTTAACGTTATTTTGGAATCCCATGCTTCATTTGTATTGTGCTAACATTTATGAAACTAATCTGCAAAATTTAAGTAAAAAATAGGATAGGAGGTTATTAGGATAGGACAGGAGGTTGAACAGATATGAAAGGTGAAATTCAATTTGTTGTTGAAACAATAGATACTTAACATATATGCAGTCCAAACTATATTGTATTGAATAAATAGTGGCAAAGAATCATCCCTGTGCCTCAATTTCTATGAAGATCATTCCATTTTAATTAATACTTTCAGAAATGTTTCTTTTTTTTACACAGCTTAGTATGGCTACCAGTATGGCATATTCCTCTTGGGTGTTGTATGTCTCTAAGCATTGGTGGTAATGTTCAGAGATTGCTACAACCAGATGTGAGTTAATTTACTTGACCTAAGCAATGCCCCATATATGCAGCAGTTGCTTATTTTATAACAGGAGAAAGGCATATTATAAGAGATAGGCTCCTAGTCTTAAGAACCAAGGCAAATATCTGGTTTCTTACTGTTGTCTTAAGCCTGGCCAGTAATTTTATACAATGTAAAATCAGAAGTCCAGAATAGTACCATTAAAGCAAGTAAATATAATACTTTCAACGTCTTAACGAGATGGGTTACATTGCATGACTTGGAGTGATACGACAAGGAAACAGGCCACAGAATGCTGGCATTCAATTTGTTTTACTTTGGTGATTTAGATGAGGAAGGAATATTGGGCAGGACATCAGTAGAACTTCCTGCTCTAATTTAAAATTGTTCCATGGGATTGTTAACATTCATACAAACCGCCAGGCCAGGCTGGAGAGACCTTGGTTTATTTGTGTAACATCACTGCCAATTGCATTAATTAAGTTTCTGAAATTTGAAAAGATTATTCCACCTGGCTGGTCAAATTTGCTGAGAAGCATAAACTCAAGGATTTTCACCAGATTCCATTTTGGGGTGACAATTGGATAGATATTTGTGGAGGAATGGAACGCACTCCCATTGATGACATGTTTGTATTCAGTCCAGAATGTCAGACATATTAAAAAAGGAGCAGGAAGAAATGGCAATTTTCTAGGTTGTTAGCTACTACCAACATCCCTTTTGGCATATTGCACACTGTACGCACGAAGCACTGCTGATGTGATTCCCTGTGTGCTGTGCATCAGGTGCCAGGCAGAAACAATGCCATTGACATTGCCTCCTTTAGTGGCATTATGGGCAACTGGCTTTTTGGTGACTTGATGACTCCGAAGTCAGCCTTTTGTTAGGGCATGAAGCTGGCCATTCCACAATGGAAGCCCACAGAGCGCCCACATTAAAATCTGGCCCATGCCCATAAACCATAAAATCTGGTTCTCTTTAATAACATACGGGAAAAGAACAGGGAATTGTGATGAGAATAGTGGAGGAGGTGGGATCAGGATAAGGTCAAAGGGCCAAATGACCTCCTTCTGTGTTATAACTTCGATGATTCTATGTTGTGATGGTCTAAGTTATAACTTGAGGATTTTTTTTGTTGGTACTATTGTTGTCTGTTCTGAAAGCAACGGCAGTGATTGAAGCCCTCCTTAGTGCCCTAGACAAAAGTGTCTGTGGCATGAATGAGCTTTGTTCAAAGTCTGGCAATGTAAAAGCTCAGTAAATTTTCCCTTCAACATTTTATGGCATGTCCCTAACCCGCAAAACAGCAGTTCAAAGATTTAGTATGAATTCACTAATTATACTTATCTAACTTATATAACTTATCCTGAAGAACATGATCAGGTGCTGTATTAAATGCAATTATTGTTATTATGCAACAGAAGAACTATTTCTAAGGCAAATACATTTTTTATCCCATTGATTGCCTCTGATTTTGCAGGAATATTTTCTAATTCAGTTCTAGGAGTGAACCCTGTTCCCCTTTATTGAATCTGGAAAAAAAATGAAGGTGGGTTTGCAGTGGAGTACTGCATAATTTACATAAACTGTGTTCAGCAATACAGTAGGTCAAACTGCAGTCATTATATATTGAAAAAATATCAAATCTGCCTACTTGCAGTTGCAGAGTTGCTGAGCTCTCATTGTAGGGAGACACCAGGGATATGCTATTCTACTGCAAACTCCTTCACTGGGACAATCTTCCCTTCCTTCTCCATCATTCATTCCCTCACTTCCTTCACATTGTACCATCACCACTTGGTCAGTTTCCAGTCGTGTGTGCTGGATGAAAGATTAAGGTCAAGAGATTACCCATTTTGCAGAGACTTCATTCTTTCAGTTGAAGGGTCTAAACTTACCATGATCATCATTTGAATCTTTGGTTGCAGTTTTGGTCATCTTTCGGATTCCACCTCTTGGCTCCCCCTTCCAGCTCAGGTACCCAGGCAAGTGTTCGCTCCTTGAGACATTCTCTTAACATGAAAGGCTCTTTGTAAATTAAACCTGTATTGTTCTACAGTTCACTTGAGTTCATCTTTTTAATTTGGGGGCTGTGTCAAAATGAACTGATATGGTAAAGACCCAATGCCATATTGCCCTATGTGTTTTCCTCCCTCAACTGGACCAGAGGATCTTGTGGTGCATTGGAGTGGCTTCAATTCAAAGAATGAAAGTGACATTTTGAAATAAATCATTTGTATTTATGTGGCAAAAATACACGTGGTTTCAATTTAGGTTTGAGTCCAATTTGGTGCCAGTAGCCTGCAGGGCATTCCATGGAGCTAATGCATGATATTCACAGTGGAAATGAAAATTGTAACTTTGCAGCAAGTTTAACAACCACGGATGCTGAGCTCTCTGGGAAATGACTTGTTTTCTAAGCCAAACCATCCTTGGGTACTCCCCTTCTGTCTTCTGTTACATTTTGGTTCAAAAATTACTCCCCAGTTAAAGAAGCCCTTTGCAAAATCTGTCATGTTTTTAGGGATTTGTAGAACTAAATCATGTTGACTGGAATGATATCATATTATCATGGTGTGTTCTGCTGTCCTGTTTGGAATATCAGTGTTCGCTGGAATACATGAAGAAATTCGACTGGAAAACAAATTCTACTGATCTGCAGTTTTGCCTGTCAGACATGCTTGGTGAAATGTGGTTCTCTATGTGAAGGCTGTAGAATGGAGCACTTTGAGTCCAGTAGTCCAGCTGCAGTTTCTGCAAACTAAATCCATATTCTTTGTACAATTGTGGAACCTTCTATTTATCAGTAGTTGGTGATTTTATGCCTGATGAATTAAAAATGACCTTGAACAGATTGGGTAGAGTACAAGATTTTATTTAGCGACTTAACCTGATGCCAGTCTTTTTTTTCCAAAAGGTGTGACGTGAGCAGTTGAGGCAGTGTCAGCATTTATTGCCCATCCCTCATTTTCATGAGGTGCTGGCTGGCTATCTTTTTAAGTAGCTGCAGTGCAGTGTAGTAATTCTGTTTGGTAGCTACACTAACATTTTCAGGCAGGAGTAGCCTCATTTTTTCCATTGAGCCAACCCATTCAAGTTCTCACACGATTTTGTTGGTTTATCCAAACATCGCCTTTTGCCCTTTGCATGGAGTTTGCTGTCTTTCACAAAATGATGGATGGTGAGAAACCACTTTGTGAATTGTGAGGAAGCAGAAACCGCCCCTCTCAAAATGGGAGGTTTTAGTGGATAGATTTCAGAAACCATCAGCATCTTGTGCAATGGCAATAAAGAAAGCATACAACAACAATAAATTACATTTGTACAATGCTTTCACTTTGGGAGGATGTCCCAAAGTGCTGGACTTAAGGGATCTGGACCCGTGGTCGAACAGGAGGATAGTATGTGCCTTGAAGGAGGCTAGAGAGGGGGCAAGGCAAAGGGACTCTGGGATGGAGTTCCAAAAAGGTCTGAAAGTCTGACCACCGATGATGGGGCAAATATGGCGAGGGTCGTGTAGCAGGCCGGAGCCCAATGAGTGGAGGAAGCGGATCCGAAAAGACATGAATAACATGAATCCTCATACTGTAATGTGTTCGACATGGTTAGAAAGATCTGGAGACATAAGCTTGAGCTCTTCAGGGGAAAACGTGAACAGATATTTGAGATTTAATTGTTTTACACAGAGTGGCAAATATGTAGAACAGAGAAAGATTGCACAAATTCAAGTGGAAATCAAATGGCTGTCAATATTGAATTGAACATATGAGAGAGGGGAAAGGAGCCTATAACCATGTTAAAATTTTAATTTTGAGCCTGGCTTAATGGATCGCAATTCCAGTCTTGTACATTCCTATGGTTTTATAATTAGTTCCTTACACTAAAATGAAATATTAGTAGAGTGCATTTTTTTTTGAAGTCTGAACGTTAGGCCCTACTTAGTTTTAAATGAGATTTCCTAACATTCCATGTTTTGCTACAGACATTGTTGCAACAGTGTTATGCTAGGCTGCGTACAGTGCTTAGTTCTTTCATATAATTAGCAGGCAAATAGTAAGCCCCTTTTCTAACAGATCACCCATTCAAAAATAAATGACCATTCAATTAATTTTACCAAACAGCTAAATATTACTGTGAAGCAACAAAGATCACTCTGCATTCAGTTTTCAGTAATTTTGACTCCTCACATCCACTATGAAATAGATTGGGACTTTCAGTTAATCAGTCTGACATGGATTTGAATGCAGGTCTCAAAGTCAAAAATATGTTCTAAAAATGTATGTAGAGCATATACTGTAGATGTATCTCAAATGTGATTGACTGATGGTAGCAGACATTGATTATTAATGTTATCAATTACACTCAAACTGAAATCTTCATTCTGAACATGGACATTTAGGTTAGAAGCTGAAATCTCTCACAAAAAGTGAAGAAAAATTTGAAGGCAATTTATTCCATTCAGATTATACTCACTTGTTTTGCAACATCAGAGGATATCCCTTAAAATATCTCTTCTAATCCCTTTGAAAAATAATCGTGATCACTCAATCCACAATTGTTTGTGGGACACTGCTGTGTACAATTGGCTGCTGCATTTTTCCCCACAAAATATGCAGTCTCTACACTTTGTATTCTGTGAAGAGCTTTGAGACGTCTCAATGACATGATTAAGGTGCTATTATCTAATGCAATTATTATTATTAAATAACAACATTGGAAGTTACCTCAGTCTATTTCAGCCAAGGAAAGTGAGGGGACCTGAATGTGGAGGACAAGGGCTGAATTCAAAGACCATCGATTAGTATTTGCTGTTAGATTAGGTTCACTTGTTATTTACTTAGATAGCTGGATTGATGGCATTCTCGGCTCTGGTTAGCAAGGTTCTGGATACAAACCCCCAACATGGCATAAATAAAGCAATATTCAATCAAGCAAATGTATTTTGTTTGTCAGCCATGATGATTGGCCACTAATGGTCCAAGCTGACACTCCAATGCAGTGCTGGGGGGTTGTCATATTTCGGATAAGACATTCAATCTGTCTGCCTGTTCAAACACTCTGGGACACTAATCCTGTCTGAAGAGCACTGCATAAATGCAAGTTGTTGTTTTTGTTCCATTGAATATTACGTATCTTATGTAACTATTCAAAAAGAGAAGGGAGTTTTGCCTGGTGTCCTGGTCATCAGCCCTCCAGATCACGTTGGTCTCTCACTTCATGGCTGTTTGGTCACATTGGTCACTCACTTCATGATGCTTTGAGACGCTACCCAGCCTGGAAGGCGCTATATAAGCGCAAGTTGTTGTTGTTGTTTGAGATTGCTGTTTACTAGTTAGTCATCACATTTCACCTATAAATGTCACAGTTTCCAATGTGAAAGGTGCTAAATCAAATATGTGGATTATTGAAGAGGCTGTTTGTCCAATCATCTATTCACCTCTGTAAATGCCCTTTGGAACTATTCCAGTCTCTGTTTACTTATGTACATAGAGGAATTAATTTTTTATGTTTAACAAAAATGCTTTTTCTATAGCTGTTGAAGTATTTTACAAATCGCTTTGTATACAGTTTAATGTTTTCCAGAATCAATCAAAAATCAATCAATCAAAACTTACATTTATATAGCGCCTTTCACGTTCGAGAAGACGTCCCAAGGCACCGTACAATTAGGTAGGGACAAGAGCAAGATGGAGGGGTTGGGGCAGGATGAAGAAGAGTAGGAAAATTGACTGTATATTTGTGGGCAAAACGTGGCAGCCAAATTGCACACAGCAGTGTTCCACAAACAGTAATGGAAGTAAAACGTAGACTGAACCTTGAGTATGGTTAGGTCCCGACCTAACTGTTCATCGCCTTGGGATATCCTCCTGACATGAAAGGCGCTCTATAAATGTAATTTTGTTGTTGTTGTATGTTCAGGGCTGTATTTTGAAGAAAATGAAATTAAGGGCAAGAATCTTCTCTGATTCCCAGTTGTGGCCAACATTATTATTTTCACTGTGGGATTTTCCCCCACTGTATTAAACATGCTCTCTTAACATAACCGTGAGTTACTAGAGGATGTATGTGATCATGAAAGGCAAAGTGACAGATCGATGGAAGCTGTGGAGAGTGCGGTTTTGTGGTGGTGTGCCAAGTGCATTTGTTTCCTTTTCATAAAAGCGTTTGTTCCAACTACAAATGCAGTAGTAATCAATGCTTGGTAACATTTAGCAAGGTTAACTGGATACCATAAGGGAGCAGTAACGCCTTGCAGATGTTCATGAACATCTTTGCATGGTTGAGGTAGGAAAATGCCCACCAACAGGTTGTAACTCACACTCGTCCAATGCAAGTAGCAAGCACATTTTGAATATCAATGAGCAGTGCCTGCTGTATACAATTCAAGACTGGAGCCAATGACACTTAAAACTGTAGTGGGGCGGAATCTTTGTGATGTAGATAAACATCAACTAGCACGGGGAGTGGGTGGGTCTGAGTCGGAATTTCAGGCTAAGTGTAATTGCCAGCATTTTTCAAGCAGTCTTTTAATGCTCAAATAAGCTACCGTTGGCTTTTGTAGTCACTCGATGCAACAGGCCTATATTTGGACACTATGAAGGCTGGCCATTGTAACGATGAACAAGGGCAGTGAGGCAGTGAAAAATATAACACAGGATTTGCACCACTTCGGAACATCACTCGGCTCTGGCACTGTCTCACACTGCAGTCCACCGAGATCCTCATACGCGCATTCAGAACATCCAGGCTCGTCCATGCAATCTGTTGCTTGTTGGCCTCCCCAACTCCTCCTGTCACAGGCTGCAGATCATCTAGAATTTGGTAGCCCATGTCCTGGGCTGTACAATCCTATCAAGCAATCAATCCAACCTTACATTTATATAGCGCCTTTCATGTCGAGAGGACGTCCCAAGGCGCTGTACAGTTAGGTAGGGACAAGAGCAGGTGGGGAGGGGTCGGGCAGGATGAAGGGATCGGGGCAGGTCGGCTGGACTATTGCAAACGCCCTCCTCGCCAGTCACCCCTCCACCACAATCCACAAAATCCAGCTAATTCAAAACTCTGTCACCTGCATACTCACCCGCATCATGCTTCACTCTCCCATTACTCCAGTCCTTGCCAGACTTCACTGGCTCCCTGTGATTGAGAAGATCTACTTCAAGATCCTCACCCTTGTCTTCAAGTCCCTCCACTCCTCTGCACCCACCTACTTCTCTGATCTCTCCTCAAACCAGCACCCGCAGCCTTCACTCCACCGGGTCTGGCTTCTTCCATGTCCCCCGAATCCTCTGCTCCACCATCGGCGGCCGTGCCTTCAGCCACTACGCCCCGAGGCTCTGGAACTCCCTTCCTCACTCCGTTCGCTTCGCCTCCTCTCTTCCCAGTTTCAGGTCACAGCTGAAGACCTTTCTCTTCGATTGCGCCTTTGGTCACCTTTCTACCCCTGCCCCTGGCTTGGTCCCAGGACTCACTACTGTGAAGCGCTCTGAGACACCGTCCGGCGTGGAGGGCACTGTATAAATCAAAGTTGTTGTTGTTGAAGAAGAGTAGGAAAATTGACTGTAGATTTGTGGGTGAAACGCGGCAACCAAATTGCACACAGCAGTGTCCCACAAACAGTCATGGAATGAGACTAGGGTAAAAGGGGGGGAAAGATGGCAAGGGGAGGGGTAGGGGGAAGTTTCATAACGCTGGGTTTCAGTTTCGAAGCCCTCCATAACCTTGCTCCCACCTATCTCTATGACCTCCTAACCCCCTACCAACCTGCCTGCTTCCTCCACTCAACGGGCTCTGGCCTGCTTTACTCCCCCCCCACCTCCATTGTTGGCGGGCCTTCAGTCACTCTGCCCCCACCCCCCACTGGAACTCTATGCATATTTTATTATTAACAATCCCCAAAATAAAATTAATAAATAATAAATAACACAATAATAAAACTGATCATTTAAATCCATGACTGTTTGTGGGACACTGCTGTGCGCAATTGGCTGCCACGTTTTGCCCACAAATATACAGTTAATTCACTTTACAGTATATTCTGTGAAGTGCTTTCAGACATCTAGAAGACGCGAAAAGCCTTATATCAAATGCAAGGATTATTATTATCCTGCAATCCCTCCACCTCACCTTCATTTCTTGCCTCCTTTAAGACCTGTCTCCATCCCCTCCTTCGACCGTGCCTTCAGTCACCCTCCTAAAGGTGTTAGGTAACTTATCACTCATCATGGCAAAACAGTGTGCGGCAGCAATAAACAGGACTAATTGGATGATGACCCATATTGTCAAATGAGTTGATTTCAGATGCCCAGAAGTTGTACTCTAGCCGTATGGAATTCTTGATCATACTGCACTTGTGTACAGTTCTATTTGCCATGACAAATGCCTAGGCAGTGTGGAGGAGAGTAATGAGGATAATAATAATCATCCTTACATTTAGTATAGCGTTTATCTATTAGGAGGACATCCCAAAGTGCTTCTGTAAAGTGGCTTGACTGTTTTTCATGGGCAGATGATGCTCAGTGTTAGTGATATGGGCTATGACCAATGATTAGACAAGCTAGGGTTTGACAAGCTTGCTGTTCATGTTCCAGTTGTTGATCACCCACATCCTTGTTCAGCTTCACTGACTCCTCATCCCCCAAGAGATTGAATTTAAGATCCTTGTCTTCGCTTTTAAAGCCCTCCGTGGGCATTAAAACCCTATTTCTTTAACCCGTTAAAATGTTACAGATTTTAAAAACCTTACCAAACTGCCCATTTCCTCCACTTTGCAGGCACTAGCCTGCTCAATGCCCCCCACCATGGCCATCTCACCATCAGCAGTTAGGCCATCGGTGTTTCTGCCCCCACCCGCTTGATTCTAACCCCTTTGTCCAGTGTTTTGGGAAGTCCTCCCGACATGAAAAATAATAATAATGCAATATACAGTAAATACAATTTGTTGTTATTGTCTTTAGTTTTGAAAGGAGTAGTCTCAAAGGGGACCTTAAAGAGGTATATAAGTTTGTAAATGGGATTAAGAAATTAAACCCAGAACAATACTGGTGGATTCAATGAGACTGCAATATAAGAGGACACAGGTTTATAGCTGCAAAGGGCAGATCAACAGCAGGAAGCTTCTTTACCTAGAGGATAATTAACGACTGGAGCAGGTTGCCAGGAAGGGTGGTTGAGGCCAGCATTCTGAACTGTTTTTTTTAAAAAAAACAGCTTGATGCTGTGATGGGAAGATGGGAGGGTGGGTATTCTGGAAGAATGTGATCAAATAACATTTCTTCTTCCAAACCTCTCTTGTGAATTTGTTATTAAGGCAGTTATGCAAAACGGTTATGCTTATTGCAGCTTGAAGCTAATAACTGCAGTAGTGGAAGAGGCAACAATACCACCGGTATTGTTCTGGGTTTACTTTCTTGATCCCATGTAGTACTTTAATAGACCTATTAATGGGATACAGCAATAAAAGCATTTTGACTGCATGTCAGTGTAATTGCTATAATTGGCATTTAAATTCAATATGCAAATAACAGCAAAAGATAAATGTATCTATATTGTATACCCAAATAGGTAAGCATATTCAGTAGGTTAACCAAAGATTCATGATATTTACATATTCATCGATGCAACATTTTACACTGTGAAATTTGGAAATGATTATGGAGTTTGATTTGGCACAATTTGGTTCTTCCCATCATCAACTGGAATTACAGCATTCTCCTTACACATTTACAATGATGTGATGTACCATGGTCACAGATTATATTGCATATATATCTGTCAATATTATTGCACATATAAATGTCAGATAGATGGCATTCCCCACTCTACTGTCCTCGATTGCATGGTCTTGGATCTTGTGGATAACATCCACCTAGGCAACATCAGACCTGCAGATTTCTATGTCGCTTTGAATGGAACAATCTTTGAAAACTGCGTCATTGTTTCCTATGTATCACGTTCATCATGACTTAGCATTTCCTTACGCAAATACATCCCTGCAGTGCCCGACTCCTCATTGAGACATCTAAAAGACGTGAAAAGCGCTATATCAAATACGAGGATTATTATTATTTCTATTATAATATATCCTTAGTTTACAACTGTATAAACTTGTGCAAAATATATAACCTCATGCTTCACATGTGGGTTGGACTTTCAGGCAACCTGGGCCCTGCTCTCCAAACTCCATCCCAGAGTCCCTCAAACTCCCCCACCATCTTTCTCTCTTTGTTAACGCACTTTAAGACCTAACTTCTTCAGCGAACTTTCAATCATGTTTCCTCTCTCCTCACCTTGGGTACCTCATTAGCTGCTTGAATCATTTTCAGTCTTCTTCCTGAAAGGCACTATATAAATGCAAATTCTGTTGGAATGCACAGAGTATTCAGTGTTCAGTTCCACCTTTTTTCACCTTCATATTATTATTATTATACAATAATATAATCCTTGCTTTTGATATAGTGCCTTATCGAGTCATTGAGACATGTGCAAGCGCTTCATAGAGTTTACTGTAAATTGGATTGATTGTGTACTTTGAGGGTGAAACACAGCATATCCTGACAGACCTGCTTGTTCGTACAGACTTTCATATCCTTGTTATTTACATATATTTCTTTTTCGGTTTGACTTACCAGCCATTTTATTATTGACACGAAGATGAGTTTAAATGATTCAATAATTTTTGGGGGAAAGTAAAATATACATTTGGTACCACAGAAATCCCAAACAAATGCAAAGTACAATATATTCCTTCCTATTTTTCCTTTCACCTGATATCAAAAAAATTCTGTTGTTTATGCTACATTTCTTCACCGCACGCACACAAATTGTGCTCATGTGTTGTTTTGGGACGCTCCCTTTAAAACAGTTTGGAGTTGCCCCTATGTGAACCACACCCATGTGTGTGGCCGCACACACCCTTTAAGAAGTCTGAATCTTATGTTTGCAGTAGCTCCATCTCGGTTGCTGCCCTCACTTCAGTATTTCACAGATGTTGTTCACTTTTAAGTGCACATAAATGAGGTCACTTGGGTGATGTTCCTTTGATGTCCAGGGTCTGTGCAACTGTTCCCCAGCAAAAGCAGTTGAGGAGAGACATGGAAATTGAAGAAAACTATATTCTTTTATCATTAAATAAATCAGGCATTTGTAAGTTGAGCGCAAATTAGTTGTACATTATTATTTTAAATATGCTGAAGTAAATGCTTAAATTCTTTTTTTATTTGATTATGTTGTATAAATATCACTGTTCTGTGCGCATCTGGTATGAAGGGCGCCATGTCAATGTTTGTTGTTGGTCTGAATACTTGTTGTTGCTGTTGTTTTTGTTGAAGAAGAGGGTTGATGACTTAATTTTATTGAGCGGATGTGTAGATTATTTCCTCTAATTCATATGACAATTTGGGAAATGTGTTATAATGCAATTCATTCAAATATCAAAGGGAAAACATCTGCTAATGAACTACAGTAATTAACTACAGGGAGGTGAATTTGCATTTTCAGACATAATATTCATGGTGGTAGAAATGCTAGATTATGTTATGATGTGTACGTGTTACTGTAGAAACTGATGAGGGTCATTATTGCTTTGCTAGCAGCTACTCTATTCCTTCACAACATGCTGTCAAAATCCTATTTATTTTAATTAAAATGTAGGAGTTGCTTTTTTAAAAAATAAAATGCCTGGGTAATTCATAGTTGAGGGAAGCAGTCATGAAGGTTGTCTTTACTTTATGATGCGCAATAATATTATTTGAATTTAATATGGAGTCTTATCATGTTGCCGAGACATCTCAAAGCACTTCATACGATATATAGGAAAACATAATTTTCCTGTGCATTCTATCTTCAATAAAAAGACACTGCATCCTTTATTATTTTTGCTTTTCCCAAATATTTCCTAACTTGCATTCTTGTTCTGTTTGAAAGGATGTTATTTCTTATGACATTTTGATTGAGACCTCCAACCACAGCCCTCTGATTGATTAGCAAATTAGCATTCCCAAACTAAATTCAAATAGAGAGTGCTTTATCTAATCTTATAAAAACTAAAATGGTGCCAACTATGGATATTTACTGCCATCATCTAAAGAACAGGTTGTTTTGTCAGTTTGACTTGGGGCTCTCACCTTGAAGTTAGGAGGTTGTGGAGTCCTATAGCTCAGTGGTTAGAGCACTCACCTTATATGCATTAGAATCTAGGCAAGGTGAAGCTTTGGGCAAGTTTCCTTACTCCACATGCTTAATAATCATCTGGAAAAAAACTATAAGAAATTGGTCATTTCAATCCACGACTGTTTTGGGGACATTACTGCCACGTTGCAGCCACAAATATACAGTCAATTCACTTTACAGTATATTCTGTGAAGTGCATTGAGAAGTGTAGACGACGTGAAAAATGCTATATCAAGTGTAAGGATTATTATTGTATTCAAAGCCCTAATTCAGGATTTGAACTGATACTCCAGTGTAGCACAAAGGGTATACACTGCATCATTGGAGTTGTCCTTCGTGTGACATTTTAAATTAAGGTCCCAATTTGCTTATTTTGGTGGACATTAAAGATCTTATAACCTGCTTGAAAAGAGAAGGGAGTCCTGGTGAATAATGCTTCTGATAAAGTTGTTCATTGTTTTACTGGTTGTTTGAGGGATCTGTCTCTACGCCCTCAAAAAGCAAGTCATTACATTTGTCAATAATTATTGCAAAGTACTTAGACATCTTGGGGCTATAAAAATGCAAATTCTTTATTTAAATATCTTCTGATATTTAGATTCTAATTTGGAAGTCAGTTTGTTTTTTGCTTCTGGCAATCGCCATTAACAAGAGTCCTGTAGAGTATTGATTAGAGCAAATGAGAGGTGTGATTCCCGGGCAGGGCGAAACCTTAGGCTAGTTTCCTTACTTGACACTAGGGTCCGTCGATATGGAAATTTTCCGATTTAGATATATCGATGGGCTCATATCGAGATATACCGAAATATCGATATTTTCGGGTTTTTTGTACTGCGAATGCACGCGCATTCGGGGTGCGCGCACATTCGGGGCCTATCTCCTTAGGAGGTAAATATCTTTCTCTCTCTCTGTGTCTCTCACACTCGCTCTCTCCATCTCTGTGTTTTTCTGTCTGTGTCTCTGTGTCTCTGTGTCTCTCTCCTCTCTCACATCCCCCCCATCTCTATCTATCTGTATATTATCACATCCACCCCGTCTCTCCCCCCCCCCCCCCCCCCCGCCGCCGGTCCCTTTCTCCATGCCCCCCCCACCGCCGTCCCTCTCTCCCACCCCCCCCAGCTGTCTCTCCCCCCCCTCCTCCCCCCCCCCCGCCCTCTCTCTCTCTCCCTCCTCCCCCAGACGTCTCTCTCCCCCTCCCCCCCTAGCAGTCTCTTTCTCCCCACCCCACAGCCATCTCTCTCCCCCTCCCCCATCCCCCCCAGCCGTCTCTCTCCCCTCACCCCTTGCATACCTGTATATTGTATTCGAGGACTATGAATGCAATATGGCGGCTTTGCACCTCGGTCTGTGCATTGTGTATAGAGATGAGCATTATGGGTCTTGTAGTTCAGTGTGCGTGCATTCCGATTTTTTTCCTCGATATATCGATTTTTCGATAAATCAATATTTTTGAAAATGCCCATATCGGCGTATCGATATGAAAATTATATTGGGTTTTAGCAATATATCGATATATTGCCGGACCCTACTTGACACGTATCTGTTTATCTATAAAGCGCTCTGAGATGCTGTCCAGTGTGGAGGGCACTATGTAAATCGAAGTTGTTGTTGTCGTTGTAAATAAGAACAAACTGGATTACTAGTTGATTGGGGCATAAATTGATTGGTAATCATCCCTTTTAAAATAAAACAAAGTGGTTACAATACATGACTGTTTGTGGACACTGCTGTGTGCAATTGTCTGTGCATTACATCCACAATGTATACTGTTAATTCACTTCAAGTACATTCTGTGAAACACTTTGAGACATCTCAATGACATGGTGAGGTGTTTTATCAAAGACGAGGATTATTTTTTACGACCGACCAGCACATATAGACCGACCACTTAGACTGTCCATCAAATGAAGGAGATTCTCTTCAACCTCAGGATGCTGCTTTCTGGTGATTGCCTTAACTTGATGAAAAACTTGAAAACATTTCTGAAAGTGTTCGTTCCTCTGCTTGCTCGTAGAACATGTCGTGCATATCGATTAGAAGTATTAGCATATTTTCCAAAGGTATATTTGATTTGAAATAAGGTGAATGCTTCCTTGGATAAGATTCCACCAATGTCATTTTGCTTTTATATTAATAGCAGTACCACTACAATTTCGGCCATGCTGACGGACACTTTCCAAATCCTCTGTACTTCTTTGCTCAGTGTTTGACTCTGGAGTCGACTTGGTAACGATAGTAATAATCTTTCCATTTGATTATAGAACCTTGTTACATTGCTCAAATGCCTCAAAGTGCTTCACAGGATTTGTTATGAAGTGCAACTAAAATACTGTAGAGAGCCATAGAAAATTACAGCAAAGAAGAAGCCCATTTGGCCTATCATGTCTGGCTCTTTAAAAAAGTAATCCTTTGCATTTGTAGATGGGGATTTAGGCATGATTTAAATATTGATAGGTGGGGTGGGGAGAGAGACAGAGGCAATGATTTCTTGAGATTAGATGCTTGGTGTCTGAAAGCAATCTTGTATAGTATACCAGGTTTACTTATAATAATTTATTAATGTTATTCATAATTGCTCAATTGTACACCTCTACTTTTTAAAAATGAGTTTTTTTGTGGGGGGATAATGGCAAAATCTCTGTTTTCCTAATTAATGTTATTTGTAAATTTAAATTGGGCCAAATTACCATAATGCATAAACAGATTCTAATGGATTTAAAAAAAAGGCTTTAAAGGCTTAGTTTTTTTTAACTAAGCACAAACATGCGAAAAGAAAACATCAAAGCTATACCTCCCCTTGTACTTATTCACATAGACAATAATGTGTGAACCAACCAGCAAAACCAGCAGTACTGTATAACAAAGTAAGAGTACAATTTGTATAACTGACTTTAGAACTTCAATAGCACAGGTAGCTCCCTCCCCCAATGGCTTGGTGGGTTATGGCATTGCCAGATTTAACACAAATCCACACAGAGCGGAAATATGTACGTTTAATTACATATACAGGTTTCCACAAAATATACAACTAATTCACTTTACAGTATAGTCTGTTAAGCGCTTTGAGACGTCTCAAAAATGTGATACGGTGTATCAAATGCAAGGATTATGATTATTATCAAAGATGACCAAAAGCATCAAATATGTACTTTTTCAGACATGCCTTCAGAGCCGGAAGGGATGGTGTTGGAGCAACTCCTAGAATGTGAGAGGGAAAGGTGGGGGACATGAAGCAGGTCTGTGCTTGCTAAGCAAGGGGAGTTTCATGGTGGTAGTAGTATATTGGTCCTGCCTGTAGCTCGGTAACAAAAAAAAGGTCGAAAGCTCTTTCTTGATCATTGTCTAGTAACAGAGCACATGAAGACTCACCTACTACTTATTGTCAAGTCTCTCCTCAACAATAATAACTTGCATTATAGCGCCTTGGGACGTCCTCCTGATGTGAAAGACGCTATACAAGTGTAATTTTGTTGTTGTTGCATTTATATTGTCCACTTCATGTAGGGTAGCATTTTGTTTTGTTACCTCCTTGCCATTGAGGAAACTACATCTGCTTGCCTTCTCCAGATGTTCCATCAGCTTGTCTGGCAGACATCAAGGCCTGGATGAGTGTAAATTTGCTACAACTGATCATGGACAAGACAGAAGCCATGTTCCTTGGTGACCGTCAACCTCCTCACTCCTGTGGTTCTAAACTCCTTAACTTCCCTGGGCTCTCCGTTAGACTCACCGATCCAGTGCGCAATCTAGGCGTTCTGTTCAACGTCCCACCCATCACCCTCAGCTATCCATCCTTCCCCACGTCCGGTCCCTGATCAGGACCGCCTTCTTCCATGTTGCCCGTCTCTGACAGCACATTACCCCAAATGCAGCTGAAACCCTTGTGCATGTGGTTGTCACCTCCCACTTGGATTACTCCAATGCACCCCTTGCCGGCCTCCCCAGCTCCACCATCCAAAAGATCCAGCTGTTTCAGAACTCTGTGGCCTGCAAACTGACCTGGACCAAACTCCGTACTCACATCTCACGAGTTCTGTCCAGGCTTCACTGGCTCCACATCACTGAACGGATCGACCAAGATCCTCACACTCGTGTTTAGATCCACTCGTTCTCTGTCACCTCCCTATCTCTGAACCCCTCACTCCCCAAACTACCACCTGGTGCTCTTGTTCATCTGGCACTGGCCTCCTGCTCGTCCCTCGCACCTTTTGCCCCACCATCGGAGGTTGTGCTTTCAGCCATTATGCCCCTAAACTCTAGAACACTTTCCCTCGGTATGGAGTCAGGCTCCGCCACTGTTAAGCACTCTTGAGATGCTACCCGATGTGGAGGGCACTATATAAGTACAAGTTGTTGTTCACAAGTCTGCTACTGATTGTCCAGGCTCCTCACATTTGAAGGTTAACCACTTGGGCGGTTCACCAAATTGCTTATGCCCATGAAACCATACCCAGCAAAGACAAGCGTCTTCAGCAGAGGAAGAAGAGAGAAAATTGGTTGAACTGAAACTTACTGGTTAGATAGTTAATCGGTGCCAATCTATATGACCTTTTCTGAAATATATGTCACAAACAGTTTTTCAAAACATGGGCTGTAATTGTTTTAATGAATCAAAATATCACTCCCAAATTCCATTCCCACCATTGGTTAGGCTTCCGTGTCACCCCTGAAGTGTTTGCTTGCCTATTTATGAGCTTGCTGCAGCTGCATCTTGTCCTCATTAACCTTTTGAATACTGGATTTCCCCAGAGACTGGAATGAATGACATTCTGTCTAATTATGATATTGTCGAGGGGGATTTTTGTTTTTGAAATAAGTTAACACAAATAATGTTACTTTGAATGCAATTAAAACACACACACACACACACAGGAAAAGCGATCTGGTTATTTTCTGAATGGAATTGTTTGGCACCCCTTTGTGGAGAAATTTTCAGAAGGCAATATAGGAAAGAGCTGAAATCAGTTTTCTCATATGAGGTGGGAGAAAGAGAAGTTAACTAGTCCATGCAAATCTAACTTTTTAAAAAAAAATAGTAAAACAAATATGTAGAGAGGCAGAAAGGTAAGGGGAATACAAAGAAAACTAGCAAGCCAATTCTGCCCCTCTGATTTCCCCACCACCACCATGGTAGTTTGAACTTTTTTTCCAAATGCTTTATTTTGGTCCTCAAGTCTGATTGTTGTCTTCTTAAAAGGGAGAGGGGGAAGTCAACTGTCTCTGTGGAAAAAATGTTTGATAGCATATATTTTTGAGAAGAGCCAGACTAGCTTCCGTCAAAATGTTTTCACCCAGTAAGTGAGACAATGTTGTGTTTTATGTAATCTCCGCTATCACTTTGCATGTTTGGAAGCCTAAAAAAGTTGACACTTTTTCACAAATATGATGCCCCTTTAAGTTTCCTGTTTATATATGAATTTTTTTTAATATATGGTTCACTGAACCAATGAACATTCCAGTTTACAGTCCTGTAGCTCAGTGAGCACTCGCTGTACAAGCAAGAGACGTGGGTTCGATTCCAGGCAAGGCGAAACCTAGGGCAAGTTTCCTTGCTCCACACGTCTCATAATATTCCTTAAAAAAAATGTAATTGGTCATTTTCAACCCACGACTGTTTGTGGGACACAACTGTGTGCAATCGGCTGCTGCGTTTCTCCCACAAATATACAGTCAATTCGCTTTACAGTATATCCTGCGAAGCGCTTTGAGACGTCTAGAAGATGTGAAATGCTCGATATCAAATGCAAGGATTATTATTATTATTACAGTGCTCTGGGATGCTACTGGGCAGGAATAGCACTATATAAATGCAAGTTGTTTTTGTTGTTTGTTCTAGTTCCCCGAAAAATGTGGCGTCTCATGCATTACGTACAGTTCCTTTGACTTTTTATAAAACAGCAGGTTTTCTCTGATTGTGAAACTTTTGACTGATCAGGTTGAAAAATCTTATCCTGTAAATGCACACATTGATGTTTGCAAAATACATGTTTTGCCTACAAATTCTAGTCAATTCACTTTACAGTATATACCTGGAGATGTATTGAAGCTGTGATAAGGCGCTATATCAAATACAAGATTTATTATTATTACATTTTTTAATATTTATAATTAATGATTGGCAAAATAAGTGAGAGAGGGTGGTGGGGGTTGGATTTTGTACGGACTAGTTAACTAGTTACACTATATATTTTTTTACCCAGAAAGTGAAACACTATTTTTAATGTAATCCTTCGCTGTTTTACACCTTACTCTTGAGGCGGAGAATGCAAACGAGCGGGATCCAGTTCCAAACATAAATATTGTTATGTGAATAAAATAATTGGAATTGGCGATGCGCTCGTTAAATGTATTTTTATTAAATTGAAAAAAAAATCACATTTGGCGTGTTGGACAGGACATCTCGTTACTGCTGAAAGTCGTGTGTCTATGACAGGCAATGAATGGGTCAGTCAGTGAGTGGCAGCCTCACACCTAGTGTAGAAAAGGGTTAATTTTTCGCAACACTGTGCTTTGTGTATTTGCAGCCCACTGTTTGACAAGCAGCCTTTGTACTGCTGGATAATAAGGTCCCGTCCGTCATTCCCCCCCCCACCCCACACACACACACCCTCTCTCTCTCTCTCTCCTTCCTCCTCTAATGTGGGCATTATTGTCTCACATTTGACAGCACTCGCCATCCCAGAGGGTTTAGTTCCCTTTTATATCCCCCTCCCTCCCTCCCTCCCTCCCTCCCTCCCTCCCTCCCTCCCTCCCTCCCTCCCTCCCTCCCTCCCTCCCTCCCTCCCTCCCTCCCTCCCTCCCTCCCTCCCTCCCTCCCTCCCTCCCTCCCTCCCTCCCTCCCTCCCTCCCTCCCTCCCTCCCTCCCTCCCTCCCTCCCTCCCTCCCTCCCTCCCTCCCTCCCTCCCTCCCTCCCTCCCTCCCTCCCTCCCTGACTCACACTCACACACTCTCTCTCACACAGCGCTGTGTCTGGCTCAGTGATGAGCTGTGGTGTGGTTGGCCACAGTCCAGTCACAGCCGCTCCCCATTGGCCAGTTTTGAGCTGTCGGCCGCAGTGATTGGTTTGGTGCCTTTCCTCTGTGGCATGTTGTTTAACCCCCAGCACCGAGCAAACCGTGCGGGAGGCTGGAGGTGGGGATGCAAGGTTTGTGCCTTTTATTTTCAATACTGATTTCTCCTGCCCTAGTGAGCTGCCGCTGTAGCTGTGGGGAGGGGGGGGGGGTTAGATCTTGTAGGTTAGTCTGTCTCCCCCCCCCAACCCAACCCAACCCAACCCAAAGAGAGAAACCTGCGCCCGGCTCTGTTCAGTGGGTTGAGGGTGGGTGAGTTATTTTATTCTTCGCAAAAGCCTTGGGTGGGGTTGCTAACAGATCGCTTGGATGTGCTGAGCGTGAATTAAATAAGAGGATGAGGGAGGGAGGGAGGGAGGGAGGGGGGGCTGTATGTTTAATAAGCACAGGCTGCCAGGAACATTGTGCGCATTTTCTTTTCTAAATTGGGGGGAGGTGGGGGGTGGGGGGGGATAGTGGATCTGCAAGTTCAAGTTCATCAGCATATTGTAGCCAGGACCAGCTATTTATTTCATGGTGAAGAACATTAGTCCTCACTGCGGCTCAGTGTGATCTGTTGTGATGGGTGTGTGTGTGTGGTGTGTGTGTGTGAGATGCTTTAGGAGAATGCCTGACTGTATCTAACTTGGCTGAGTTTGATACACTACAAAGGCTATTGTTCGCTACAAGTTTACACTGAGATTGTGCGTGTGTCCCTTCCCCTCCCCGCCAGTTACAGCAAACTAGGGAAGTACTGGGTGATCTAAAACACTGCAGTATTTCGGCACTACAGTCTCTGGGCTGGAGTGGAACTTTGTTCTGTAAAGAAAAAGTTAATGTGTCAAAAACAATTGGAATTATGTATACATTTAAGATTCTGATTTATACGCACAGTAGCGTAAAGCCAAGATGCTAATTCAAATGTTTCAAAGTAGAACTCTGTTATTTTGTGTGTTTTTATGTTTAAAAAAAGACTATTTCCTGCAGCTTCTAAGTCCAAACAACTATAATACTGAACCTTATTTTATGTCAATGCATTAAATCGTCTGAAATGGAGACGTTAAGAGGAATGTATAATGAACTAGGGGATCCCATTTACTAGATACAGTATTAGCAAAGCTTTGCTAAGACTTTTTATTTTTTCTAAGTAATTAAAAATTTATACACTAGTATTATACATAAAAAATCCCAGTTCTAAAGTGACAGCTGAGAGAGGCTGTTCTTTGTTCTGAAACTGTTAAATATCACTTGCAGAGTGATGTGTGTTTAGACTAGAGAATGGAGGGGAAATGTAAAGAAAAAATTCTGCAATGTGTAAATCTACACATGATGTTTGAGTTACATTACTAGCTATAGTCCTGTCCTTTATAGCATTTTGAGAAATAAATCCTGTTTAATATGAAGTGCGCAATGATGTCTCACCCCTGTGTTTTGCTCTGAAAATCCCTTATGCAACACAAGGGCATTGCTGCTGTTCAAAGCAAGTTCTGCTGATTCTGTCTATTGTCCTGTCACTAAGTGATCCTCCTATTCAGCACAGTATCGAGTTTACTCCGAACTAAACCACCCTGTTTTATTAATTTAAAAAAATTGTCAGTGAAAGTACCTGTTTCTATCCAGGACTGAGGTTGTTTTGGTGCATTTTGTTCACCAAAGTGTCTGTGAGTGATGCCATCTCAGTGCAATCTTCTTGGCATTTTTTTGTAACACATACTCAGTTGTGAATGTAGTCGCTTAGTTTTAGGGCTGTTGAATTGAACTTGATTTTTTGCAGTTTTTTTTGAATGCCTGTGGCAGTAAGGAAGTGAAACTGTTTATATAATGTCTCTAAGTACCTTTCCAGTTAGGCCGCAAAAACTCAGGCCTTCATTCCAACTTTTGATTCTTATCAATATACACTTTAACTTCCAGTCAAAACCCCCACTTTAAAAAAAGCACTCAATTCCTCATATGAATGGAAATATGAAAATGTACTAAATTTGTGAAACATTTACTTTGTGAATGTGTTTGAGTGAATGTTTATCCTTCCCTGAATGTATAAAATTACAGAGGATTGGAATGAATGATATTTATAGGGTGTGGTTGCACCCAAAGTACTTATTTACCTAACAGCAAAGTTACACTTTTAACTGCTTAAATGTATTCCTTATGGCAACTCCACTATTTAAAGATATTGGGTGGAAGTAAAATTTCTGCCACCTCAGCTCAGGAGAAGTTGTCTTTTTTTTCCTTTGTAACCTGCTTAAGGATATATATGCATTTCAAGATAAAAGACTGGCATAGAAAGAGTAAACCAGATAAAGAATCATGTTTTATGTGGAAACTTGTATAAATCTTCAGCAAATCTTGTTGTATTACCAAGGTTACAGGGTTCACAAGAACTCCCAAGTTTTATTTTTGCTATGGTCCATTTACACCTAAAACCATTCAGCGATTAGAGAAATCGCTCAGTGTTTTCAGCCGCAAATTGTAAAATTTACTTTAGGTTTTTATTGTGGGGTTTTTTAAAATAAAGAAATGCAACAACTCAGAAATAAGAAACACAGAGTTAACAGGAATTAGAGCAAGTGGTTAGTAAAGCAAGATAGATACGGTAGCTGTGTTGAGGGTTAAAACAAATTTTCAGGTTTCAAGTAAATAATATAAATGTTGTTTTTGTTATAACTGGCTTGTGACTTCATGTAAATCAACAATGACTGGTATGTCCCCAGTTATTTTGTGAGATTTTCTCTGAAATACAAGCCAGCTCTGATTCCTTTACTATGTTTGTTATTATTTATAATTGATGATAATATCAATGATAATTAATGAATCATTGCATTTGATTTAGCACCTTTCACATTGGGAGGACATCTGAAAGCCTTTCACTGGATTTACTGTAAAGTGCAGTGACTGTATGTTGTAAGCGAACGTCATATTATAGGTGATGTTTGGTTGTCAGTAAGGCAACCTACAAGGTTACCAGCTCCTCGTTTTTCCTCTAACCTTCTAAACACTGCAGTGCATGCTAAAACAAACAGGAGGACGAGGGAAAGGGAATGACTTGCAGCTAAAGAATTTTACACGTTAGAAGCGAGAGAAACCTTCCATATTGCAATAGCTTGTTCTAATGTTTAATTTATGGTACAATCTAAACAGGAAAATGTCAAAATCTTGCACTTTGGGTAGCTGTAGATTAACATTATGATTTGTTTTTCTATGTTGCTTTTGTTAAGTGCCTCTTTAGGGGAAAATTTTTGTTTGTAATGTTCAATGCTGCATGAATTTGAGGCTTTTAAACTAATAATGAGGGATTCCTTTTCTGTGAAATGTGTAAAATTGAGGAACAGGGAAGTTGAGATGTTTAAAATTAGAATCCGCTGTGTTTGAATAATATTCTGTGCATTGATCCAACATTGAAAGCCGTATGGATGAATGACGTTTTGTTCTCTTACTTGAATTATGGACAGATGTAAGATTCTGGTTGACCTTGAAGGGTTATAGTCTGCAGCAAACCACCAGTGTTTTGAGCTTGTAACATTGGCAGGATGACCGCCTGTTCCAGTGAACGCTTCTTCACATGGGACATTGTTTCTGCATTAAATCACACAATTTACTTTGTTTTTGAATTGAAGGTTGATATTTTCATTGAGTGAGTCAACTGATTTGACACAATTTTGTTTGTTTTGCAAAATAATAGTTTGAGAACCAAGTTTTAACCAAAACAGAGCTCTGAGAACCGGAACCTTTGCATCTTTCTATGAGTACAGTAGCAGGAAATGAACTTAAACTGGTTTAACATATTGTATGCAAATACTTACGGATGTGGTTTAAGTGCACAGTTCAAATTACTTTTAAGCACAGGAAAAATGCCTGCTGTCATTTTTGGCTGGTGCTGCGTTCACTGTTTTGTTTCAGTGTATCACAGTGCTACACTAACCTTCATGTTGCTCTTTGCTGGAAATGATCTGCACATTAAAATCTTTCATTAATTTTTCCCCATAGTTTCACTGTTTGGCATCAACTCATTTCAGCTCCATTTTACTAATTCAGTGATTTCCTCTTGAGTTGGGTTTTCTACCTGGAAGCTTTTTATGCTCAGCATTTTGCACCAACAATGAAGCTGCAGTATCTTTTTATTGATTTTCATAACTGTATACAGTATTAATTACTGTTTTTAAAAAAGGCTTTAGCAGAAGGAAGAATTTTATTGGTGCCTTTGCTGATGCTCAGATGACTGACTGTAACTGCTTTCAATTGAGATACAAAAGCCTCTTGTTTTCTAATTAAATGGGGAGAGAGTGGGAGATTCAGAAATGTTTTGTGTTGAATTTTTTTCGCTGTTATGTCCATGCTGATGGTAAGAGGTGGATAGGACAGGAAAATAATTTGCTAAGTGACGTTGCAAAGATGTAACAAGCGCCCCAATAGATGAGAACGAGCTGTGGGATTCCTGACGTGCTGAATTGGTTTGTTTTTTTGGCATCTCAGCACATTCGAGTTGGCAATCCTATTTATACCACATATTTTAATACAGCTGCAATTTAGCATTAAAAAAAAATTGGGCAGTAACAGCAATGGTCCCCTATTTACCTAAGGGTCTTGTGAAATCAGTTTTGTCATCGAGCTGTCAATTTTGACCCAACTACAAGTACAATGCATCTGTAACCTGCAGCTAATTTTCATGTATTCAGCACCAGAATGTGCTAAATTGTTACGTCGAGATAAACCACTTAACCTTGTAAAACAAGTATTGTATCAGCAGAATTGTGGTACAAAAGAGGTGGGCAAGCACCCATTTTATTTTCATAATCATACTAAGTTGGATAAGGTTCAGTTGTTCTCCAATTTTGTTATCTTTGGCCAAGAGAAACAAAACTGGCATTCAAAAATAGTATTTGCAAGTATTCAAATACCGTAGTCAACAAATGAGTGTAGTCAATGCATATCATCACAGCAATCTGTAATGGATATTGTTGTATTTGAATTGACATTCAGACGCAAGTGATTTCTTGGTTCAGTAGCAATCAAATGAAAGTGATCAAATAGCAAATGATGTGCCATTGTTCAATCCTAGGGTACTACTGTACTTGTTTCACACGCTGGATGTTCTGTAGCCTTTAGCTTTATTGGGTATTCTGGTTGCTGTCACATCACATAATGTGGCAGGCAAGAGCGAGTGGGAGGCCCAAACACAGTCAAAGTTTGCCTTACAAATGCACAAACCTCCATTTGTGGACAATAAAACTGCTTCACATTACAGAAAAACCGGAACGTAACTGATAGCTGCAAGAGTTCAACCAATGTACTATTGTGTGTCTCGCTCATGTATATGTTTGGCTCTCAACGTGTGGATCCACGTAGGGCCCACAGGTTTGTTTTTCTCTATTTTTCTTGCTCGATGACTCAGTCAGCCCTGCTGTGTACAGTGTCAGATTTTATAATGCATTCAGAAGTCTTGCTCTTGGTTCATTGGTAGGATATGAGAGGAGAAAGTGAATCCTGCTGAAAGACAAAGTGAAATTGAATGAACTAACAGCATTTGTGTCAGTTTGTTGCGGAGGGATGTAGACGCAAGCAGCTTCAGACCCTACTTGACTAATAATAAGAGTTCTGTGTTCCTGAAATACATTTACTTCCACTTCCCGAACGTTGAATAAATTGGTCCCTTTTTGTAATCAGACAACTTGATGGGTTTAAAATAAATGATGCTTCAAAGCAGAATTCTTGGGGGGATTTTGCTGTATTCTATGATTAGCAGCGATTTTATTTGTACAGATGGTTGTTACAAAATGGCCGTTGATGCTGTGTCCATTTAGGAGGGAATTGGGAAAAATAATTTCAGAGGTTATGGGGGGGAGGGAAAGAGGAGAAGACAAGGGAATGGGATTAGTATGGATAGCTCCATTGGGGATCCAGCATCAGCACAGATACAAATGGGCACATGGCTTCCTTCTGTGCCATAAGCATTCTGTTCTACTGCCCACAATCTGCTCTCAATCCCGGAGCAACATCTTTATGATCATTTATTATTGTAAGAGTTCGGTGGTCGTTGGCATATATTATGATCCACTTTGGAGGAGAATAAAACTGAGTTATTTATCAGAACCATTTTGATTTATCCACATAGCAGATCTGTTCTAACTACAGTATTGTGTTATGTTGAGGGCATAAATTGAGGATTACTACTGGAAGAGAAGAAAAAAAACAGCTTTTTAAAAAAAAATAGAACAAATGTAGATTTATATTGTCACACATGGAGGGTTGTTAGCATAAAGAATGTCTCACCGTGAATGGGCTGAAGAAGCTGACATTATGGCAACATTTAAAAACGAATTTGAGAAATACTTGAGGAAAAATATTAAATTATTCAGGGCATGAGCGGGGAAATAAAAGTAGGAAAGATTGCTTCATTTGTGGACCAGCACACACGATGAACCAGCTGTCATCATGTTCAGTGGAGTCATGTAATGTATTGGTTAGAACCCTCGCCTTGCAAGCAAGGGGACCTGGGTTTGATTGTGAGACGAAACCTTAGGCAGGTTTCCTGATGGCACACGTGTTTGCCTAGCAGCAAGTCAGAAAGTAGTTGATTGGCGGATCACTTTTCTGTGGGTAATAATCCCTTAAATAAAATTGTAAAAACAATTACGATTAATGTGCACGATTGACTCTGCATTATTACAATAATAATCCTTGCATTTGATATAGCGTTTTTCACATCTTATCGACGTCTTAAAGTGCTTCACAGAATATACTATAAAGTGAATTGACTGTATATTTGTGGGCGAAATGCGGCAGACAATTGCGCACAGCAGTGTCCCACAAACAGCTGTGGATTGAAATGACCAATGTTTATTATTGTGGGTTTTTTTGACGGATTATTATTAGTTGTGTGGAGTAAGGAAATGTGCCCAAGACCTGCCTGGATTCAAACACAGGTCTCACTCTGGTAAGGCGAGTGCTCTAACCACTGAGCTACAGGAGCTCCACAATCCTTGTATAGTATAACAATCCTTGTATTTGATACAGGGCCTGACCACGTCTTCGAGATGTCTTAAAGCGCTTCACAAGGTACACCGGAAAGTATGGTGACTTGTGTGTGTATTGTAGGCAAGACACGGCAGCCAATTGCGCACAGCGGTGTCCCACGATTATTATTGATGTTAATAATAATAATACATATACACACAGTCATATACCTACTCACATACAGTCACACACTCACAGTCATACATATACACACAGTCAAACTAGCAAACTACACAATGTAGGCAATTCACTTTACAGTGTATTCGTTGAAGCACTTTGAGACGTCTCGAAGGTATGGTAAGGCTCTTATCAAATGCAAGGATTATTACTACTGTAAATGTTTCTATGATTCCTTGCTTTATATAAACTCCCTAATTTTAAAAAAATCTGCAGAATTTGATGCTTATTTTAACCAAGCTTTTTGTCTGTACGCCCATGAAAACAAGTAAGATCTCACCAGCAACTTGCATTTCTGGGACTTTCACATTGAGTGAATGTCAAGGAAGTAAGTGCCTTAACATATGATGGGAAAGGAAGTGAGTACTGAGGATGTTGACCAAAAAAAGCAGTCTGTTTTTGTTTTAAAAAGGACCGTCAAAATGCAAGTTGAAGATTTCTCTTGAAACGTGTGTAAATTTGGCCAGACTTTCATTGTAACTTGAGCTGTGGACTGCATTCTGTAATGAGTGGATCATGTAATGAGATTCCTAGAATGAGGTTATAAATCTGATACTTTCCAACCCAACCCAGCAGTGATTTTTTTTCCTTCTGTTCTACAAAGTTTCTTTGCCTAAACAAACTTATTATTTGAGTTTCCTTTTTTGAAATCTGATCTGTGTTTTGTTGCCCACATAGATTTGGATTGACTATCCTGTAATTTAAACATGCAGAGGAATTTATTGCCTTTATGTTTACAATTAAGTTACAATTGTTGCTTTGTTCCGGGGAAGTGATTTAAAAAAAACTAATTAAATATCTACTGATGATGGCAAAAAAACATGGAATTACATTTATATAGCGCCTTTCAAGTTGGGAGATGTCCATGGGCAGTCAAAGATTTGCACCTGAGCTGCGGGTTGGGATCAAATGCAATGAAAGGCATGGGGGTGAGAGGGTGACTGAAAAGGAGGATCTTGAGGGAGACGAGGGAGGGGCAAGGCAAAGGGACCGTGGGATGGTGTTCCAAAGTGTTGGGACCGAGAGGCTGAAGGCCCATTTAGTGTAAAGAGGTTTAGTGTAAATCGCAATGATAGTATTTTTGTAGGTAATAATAATAATCCTTGCATTTGATAGAATCCTATTATACTTTTCCTCGTTGGCCTTCCCGGCTGTTCCTTCACAAGCTGCAGATCAAAACTCTGCGATTCGTGTCCTCACCAGCTATAAGCTGCACGATTACATCATTCCCACCCTTGCCCGACGCCATTGGCTCCCCATCCCCCAGAGGATCGAATTCAAGATCCTAGTCCTCACTTTTAAAGCCACTCACGGCTTTGCCCCTTCCCATCTCTCTGACCTGCTGTCTCCCTATGAACCTGCCTGCCCCCTTCGTTCAGCGGGCTCTGGTCTGCTCCATGTCCCTAACCAACCTGCCCTACCATTGGCGGATGGGCTTTCAGCCTCTCTGCCCCCACACTCTGGAACTCCATCCCACAGTTCCTTCGCCTCGATTCTCCCTTGCCTCCTTCAATGCCGGTCTCAAGACCCTCCTCTTTGATCGTGCCTACTGCTGCAGTGTTTCACAAACAGTCATGGATTGAAATAACCAATTTTGTTTGAAGGAATAATTTCCCCCGGTAAAGCGAGCCGCCAATCGACTAACAACAGGGTTCCTACTTACTGCTAGGTAAACAGGTGCGTGAAGTAAGGAAACTTGGCTAACATTACGCCCTGACGAGGAATGAAACCTAGGTCTCTAGCTTGCGAGGTGAGTGCTCTAACCACTGAACTACAGGACTCCGCGTAGTGCAATAAATGTTTTTGTGTAAGGTAGTCTATCTCATGCACATGTATGTGGCACTACATCTTACCCAGTGCAGTTCCTAAATATACCTTTGATCTTAAGACTTCTGGCAACATATAATCAGTTCAACTTCTATAACCTAGTCATTTTTCATCAACATCTCCCTTACATTTACGTATTAAACTGCACATAGAAAGATGGAATTCTAAAGAATTCTGGATCTTTGCAAATTGAAGGCATATAAAAGGGCTCAGAATAGAGTGATTTCTTGACTGCCTTTTAAAATGTAATAATGTGCAGCTTAATTTAAAAAATTGCATTGACATAAGTAATCATGCCAAAGAAACTATGTGAAACCATAACCCATTCAAATTTTCATGTCAACAACAATAAAATTACATTTGGCCTGTCAGGATGACGTTCCAAGGTGCTGTCAAGTCCCATGTCAAGGTCATGCTGTTAACTGTTACAGTTTTTTACAAAAAATATTATGATACAGTATTACCTTTTCATCCATTACTGATTAGGGATGTCGGCCAACTCGGGGGAACAGTTATCCTCCTAAAAGTTACTAATTTACCTTAAAAATGTGTTTGAGTCCTGTAGCTCAGTATTTAGAGCACTCGCCTTGCAAATGAGAGACCTGGGTTCAATTCTAGGCGGGCGAAACTTTAGACAGGTTTCCTTACTCCAGACGCCTGATAATAATTCCTCCAAAAAAACAACAATAAATTGATCATTTTCAATCCATAACTGTATGTGGGACACTGTTCTGCGCAATCAGCTGCTGTGTTTTGCCCAGAAATATATAGTCAATTCATATATATAGTCAAAATATATAGTCAAAACATATTCTGTGAAGAGCTTTGAGACGTCTAGAAGATGTGCAAAGTGTTATATGAAATGTAAGGATTATTATTAGGTTTTTTAAAAATTATCTACAACTTTATTGCATAAGAATTTTGTGCAGCAAGAATGCATACAAATAGTCCCTGTTTTTTAATCTCAACAATGTAGTGCTAGCATTTCTGCTGGTTTTATTTCAGCAATTTAATAGCTAAGCATTTGTATTTTGTTTCTGAATTGGCTCTCCCTTTAGTGTTGCTCTAGTAACAGATAATACACATGGGAGTTGAACTGACTTTGAGTGTCAGTGCAGTTTGCACAGAGAACCTGATTCTTGCCACCACAAAAGGATTTATTGTAGTGTTTAAATTTCAAATTAGATTATCTGTGAATGGAAGTAGTCACGGGGGGAAAAGCACAATAAACTGTACAAACAGTAAAAGGCTGTCTGTAGCATTGCGGCTTTTTAAAAAAAATCTGAATCAGCGACACAGACCTGGAAGGTCGCAGATTTGATCCCAGTCTGAATGAACTGATCTGTGCTCTGCTTCCCATAGGATTCCTAGTCTGAGGTAGGAGAGTTGTCCTCTTCTTAGTCGTGTTCGAGGGACCCCTGCCAGTGTGCTGAAAACTTTAGTTTATCCACAGTTTGTGATTGCCCAAAGAGTCTGCCTACACTGATTTCCTGGGTTCACACTGCAAGAATTGCCACTTAGATCAGATAGAGAACAGTGTCTGGTGCTGGGAGGAACCATACTCACCTAAACTCTCAATGAAATTGGCATATGTTGTGTAAATAAACCTTCGACCAATGAAACTGATGGTCCAAGCATATGAAACAGAGCTCAAACACAAACTATAGACCGGCTTTAACCACACATATGTAATCAGGCTGTTATCTCACTGCCTAGTGGCTAAACTGAATTGGAAATAGAAATTTCAAAACTGCCTGCTGGTGAGCGAGAAGGGAGAAGAAAAATTAGTTTTTTTTAGTGCTGAACTGACACAAGCAAGGTTCGGCTGCCACATTAGGAATACATTTCATGCGCTTAAAGTGCTGATCGAATACCTATTCGCACCTTGAAATGTTAAATTATGTGAAAGCTGTTATGTAAGTCATTTAAAAAATATAATAATAACGTTTGCATTTGACATAGAGCCTGATTACATCATGTTCTCAAAGTGCTTCATAGGATCTACTCTGCAGTGTAATGATTACCGTATGGATTTTGCAGTAAAAATGGCAGCCAATTTGCTCTGAAGTTTTAGTTGGGGGATTGTTGGCCAGGATACTGCAAGTTTATATCGCCAGATATTGAGAGAGTTGTGAAAATGGTGTGCAGTTATTTCCTTCAGAGTTTCCTGGTGATACCTGAAATTTTCCTTGTATGCAACCACTATAGGAAATCATGAGTATTATCCCGCATCCTGCCCCTCCAAAGGGGAATGACACAGTGAAATATTTGCTGAAATGTGTTGGTATGATGAATTGAGGGTGTGCTAGTGAGCCAAAAAGCATTTGTAATCAGAGTTATGTTATCTCACTGTACTGAAACTGCAATCCTGTTGAATCGGATGATTTGAGGTGGATATATGCTTGGTACTGTAAAAACTTGTTTATCCGGCACCCGTGGGACCTGGCCATTTTCGGTTAAAGCGCGTACCGGATATTCGTGCGGCCCGCTGCCAAAAATTCACCACAAAAAAATTAAAGTTCTTTTAACACACCATATACACCAGACTAAATAATAACAGAATATTGTATTGATACTTATTGTTAAAACTACTCTCTTGCGCTTCTCACCTTTACTGGTTGAGCTTTACAGTCCAGCAATTCTTTTTGCAGTGGAGGATGCCGTGCGGGTGGAAAAAACCGGCAGCGTGATTTTAAAGCCTTATTAGTGGCAAGCCGATAACCCTAGGCTCTAATAGCGGCAAATCGACAACCCTAGACTCTACTAATGGCAAACTGAAATACTGCACCTGCGTGACAATGACTCACAAATGCTCCATCGCTATTGTTCTGGATAAATTCCTGTTGATCGAATGGGGACTTTTTTTTGCATGCTGGTTATACGGAAGTGCCGGTTCATCGAGTCACGGATAAACTGGCTTCTACTCTGTTTATGAATTCTGAAAGATTTTTGTGGCCAATAGGTATATGTGGGTTGAAAATATTACTCAGGAAAGTGAGCATCATTGCCAGATAAAGCACCTGTAGGCAGAAAAGCAGGCAATCATCACATGGCATCACACTGATGCGTGGAGACTTTAACTTCAAGGAGGACTTGGTTTGGAGCCAAGACCTTGTGAGTCACAGTGGCGTAGGTAGATTTCCCCGCAGAAAACAATTTGTATCATAAAGCACCAATAACACAATCATGTTCCTGAGAGCATTTTTTCAGCTCCATTGTCGTCTTTGGCTTTCAGGATATAAATTGAAAGCAAAACATTACCAATTTGCGGTTCAAGCAGGATATTTAAGGAACTTGGAAGGTTTCATCAGTATAATTTGGTTGTCAGCCTGGCTCAGTGGTAGCACTCTTGAGTCAGAAGATTGTGGGTTCGAGCCTCAGGACTGTGGAGACCTGTAGCTCAGTGGTGAGAGCATTCGCCTTCCATGCAAGAGACCTGGGTTTGATTCCTGATGGGTTGAAGCCTCAGGTAAATTTCCTTTCTAAAGCCACACGCCAGATAATAATCCCTCAATCCACGACTGTTTGTGGGACACAGATGTGCACAATTGACTGCCGTGTTTTGCCCACAAAACATGCAGTCAATTCATTCTGCAGTATATTCAGTGAATTGCTTTGAGATGTCTAGAAGACATGAATAGCGTTATCTCATGCAAGGATGCTATTATTATTGGAATCACATAGCCTAAGGCTAAAATAATACTCCAGTGTATTATCAGAGGTGGCCGTCCGTTGGATGAGACGCTATACCGAGGTCCCATCTGCTTGTTCAAGTGGATGTTAAGGAACCCATGGCACGATTTGAAAAGAGAAGGAAGTTTCTGGCCAACAATCTTTCAAATAAAATTGGTCTCTTACTCCATGACTGTTTGTGGGACATGGCTATATGCAAGGGGCTGCTGAGTTTCTCCACAAAATAGTCAACCCATTTCACTGTATATTCTGTGAGCCGCTTTCAGACTTCTAAAAGACATGATAAGGTGCTTATATCAAATGCAAGGACTTTATTACTTTAACATGACAAGAATGATGCAACTCAAGTGGCATGTTTGCTTTCCCTCCCTCAAGTGGGTTTATCTTCCCTCTGTTGTTGCTGTTTTCACTTGTTCCTGACATGAAATGCACTACAGTACTGTATCTAAATGCAATTTGTGCTTGTTTTTCATTGATTGGCAGGACATCTTTTCCACCCTACAACTCCCCCCCACTCTGATCCCATCCACAGCCCGGGTACCAAGTCATCCAGTAGCTTGGGTCATCATCCTGGCGTGAAAGATTTTCTGTTAAATGTAAATGAGTTATTGTTGATGCCTTATGTTTTGTGTGATTGGTACCAGTATTGCAGATTTTATTTGAGAAGTGGGTTGAGAAGATGAAAATCATGAGGGTTTGTTTTCTGCAGGTAAAATTTCAAAAAACATAATAAACCTTGAGCCTTTTGGGCAAACAGCTTGACTTTTATGTAGCGTGTTGACCACTTGTGGTGGAAATTGAGATGAGGATTTATCTTGGTGAAAACGAGACCTTGAAAAATTAGACAATATTTTTAATGATTGAACTATTATTTGTTTGGGATTTCTGAGAAGGTGAATAATTTTCTCCCACTTCTTAAAGCAAAAAGTCCAGGTTGCAATTAATATAGAACATTGAGAGACTGCGCCAGCCTGGCTCAGTTGGTCACACAACTTGTTTTAGTCAAAAAGTTGTGGGTTCAAGCTTAACATCAGGACTTAGAACTCACATAGTCGAGGCTACAACGGTCCAACTGGTGGCTCATGGGCCACATCCAGCCCGCGGACGGTTGCATCTGGCCCCAAAACAGTCACTCTGTACATATTGGAGCCCAGATTTGGTCTGACCCAGCAGAAAATAGTGGCAAAACCTGTCAATCACTTTCAAGCCAGCAACAGGAAAGAGAGACACAGAGAGGAAGAGATGCAGAGAGAGAGACACACACACACACACACATCTATACACATTGCTGGAGGTGCTGTACTATGGGTTGAGACATTAAACCTAGGTCATGTCTATCTTTAGATAGGCTTGAAAGATGCCTTGGCACTGCAGTATTAAGAGAGAGAAAGAGAGAGAGAAGGGATTTTCTCCCAATGTCCTAGCGAACAATCCTCCAGATAAATTATTCGCCAGGACATTGGGAGATAATTGTGAAGGGCTGATGTGTGGGAACTTAAATCGAGAGGTCACAGTTGTTCAGAAATGTGTACTGTATGATTGAAAATGGGACAAGAGAAAAAATGGAAGGGCCGGAGGTGGGGCCCGGAGCGATGGGAAGCATTCACACTTATCATTTCCCGTGTGATAAGTTTTGCATCTCATCCGGCCTGGAGTAAGAAGACAAAGCTATCAGCAAAGGCCATCTGCCCTCTCAACCATGAAGTGTCTGACAACTGAGTTCAGGATGCTTAAAGAGGGGGGGGGGGAGCCAGTCTTAACATAAAGGGGAATGGTGCAGGGTGATATGTGAAAGAGAGAGAGAGAGAGCTGGAACAAGTGACTCAGCTTAAATATTCTGATTCAAGCAGTGGAGTCTTTTGCCTCTTTCCCCCCTATTAAATTCCCAGTTAGATCACTGAGTCAAATATTGCTCTGAAGCAACTCTGCGTAAAGAGGCAGCAGCAGGCATCGTCCTGCTTCTCAGTGAATATATCACACTGTACTTCTGAGGGCAGTCATGGGGAAGCTTCAAAGCCCTTGCTCCCCCAGCCTCCCTTCTGAAAGAATATGTCATGTTGAGCAGCCTTCTGGAGTAAACTACACAATTGTTACAGAAAGGCCAAAATAAACGTTGAAGCTTTTCAGGGAACAGCTTGGCTTTTATGTTACCAGATGACAACTTGGGGAGTAAGTCAGGTACTATATTGACGAACACAACAATTTGTATTTGTATGGTGCACCTCATGCAGGTTAGTTCCAGAGCTCTTATGGAGCGGAATACTGGTAGCCAGGGGTTGGGGGAGGTGACTATAGGCACAGTCGATGATGAAGCTCTTCACTCGTGACCTGAAGATGGGGAAGGAAGGGGTAGGACGGAGAGATAGAGGAAGAGTATTCCAGAGTTTCGGGGCGTAGTGGCTGAACGCTGCTGCTGCTGATGGTGGAACAAAGGGTATGGGGGATAGGCAGAAGGCCAGAGCCAGTTGAACAGAAGCAGCTGGTCGTGGGTTGGGGGGGGATGGTGGGGGGTAAGCAGGTTGGAGGGGTAGGGAGGTCAGAGGGGTAGGGAGGTGCCAGGGATTTCAAAACAAGTGTGAGGATCTTGAAATCAATCCGTTTGGAGATCGGGAGTCAGTGGAGCCTGGCTAGAACTAGTGTGATAGGGGTACAAACTTTAGTACAGGTGAGTATGCAGTTGGTGTACATTGTAGGTCCAAATAAGTCAATAAATTGTATTCAGTTATAATGATGGAGAAATAGTGTTCAGAGTATCTGGCATATTGCTGTTGGTCTTTGAGCATAGGGGACAGGTGATGATGGTTATTTTTCTACCAGTTTTAAATGGTGCTGGAGGTGCTGGGAAGACTTTGTTTCAGATTATTTTGTTTGGCACTTGAATTCCAACTACTTTTATGCACTTTTATCTGCTTTTCGGAGCAACTAGTAACTTGCTCAGTGTAACCGGGATGACCTGTACTTTGTTGATCTGGGCACCTCACAATGCTTGACCTTGATTGAATGCTTTTAGAGAGAGGCAGTGAGTTTTTTTGCTTGCAATGCTGGGCTGTGCAAGGACTTCGATGATCGTGAAGGTTCTAGTCTTATCTTGTTACTGTTGTGAAGTCTAGAGTGTTGCAATAATTTTATAATCTGTTCAGTGAACTTATTTGTGCTTTTAATAATTATAATAATCCTTGCATTTGATATAGCATTTTATCCCGTCTTCGAGACTTCTCAAATCCATTCACAAAATATACTGTAAAGTGAATTGACTACTTTGTGGGCGAAACATGTCATTGTAGATTGAGTGATCAAATTATTATTTATATATTTAAATTTGTTAAAGGATTATTACCCTCAGAAAGCGATCTGCCAATCGACTAACAATCTACTACTAAGTAAACAGTTGTGTGTGGAGTAAGGAGTCTTGGCAAAGGTTTTGTCATGCCTGTGAATTGAAACGAGGTCCTCTCACTTGCATGCTGAATACAATCAATTGATTGTCAATGTTCATGATTTTATGATCAAGTTGTTCTGATCAAGCTTCTGTTGTGCAGTTTTTTTGTTTGATTCTCCGGGGTGGTCAGGTGGTGATGATGATAATCCTTGCATTTGATATAGCGTCTTCACGTCTTCTAGACGCCTCAAAGCGCTTCACAGAATATGCTATAAAGTGAATTGACTATTTTTTGTGGGTGAAACATGGCATCCAATTGCACACCGCGGTGTCCCAGAAACAGTCGTGAATTGAAATGACCTATTTTATTATTGTTTTTTTGTTGAGGGATTATTATTAAGCATGTACAGTAAGGAAACTTGACCAAGATTTTGCCCTGACTTGCCTGGATTCGAACGTAGGTCTCATACTTATGCGACGAGTGCTCTAACCACTGAGCTGCAGGACTCCACATGTTCTGCAGCTCGTTCCCTCAGAAATTACAATATAGATGTCAGAGACAGAGCATGACAGAGTACAATGTACATGATCTGTGGCAGGGTGATCTGCTGGGCGATTAGCTGAATTGTTCTTCTTAACCACCACGCTATGCAGATACATCTATATATTTGGTATGGAGACAGGTTTAGTATACTAACATTATTGCAGAAAACAAAATAACACTGGAAGATAATGTACAGTTTGGCTGGGCAATTTAATGTGTGGTTTTTGCTTGAAAATTGTCTTTGGGAAGGGGTTCTATTTTAATTTGTAAAAGCCTTCAGGAACTTTTCTAAGAATAGGAATGCACACAGCCTACAAACCGACAACAAACAAAATTTACATTGTTTTTTGGGAAACAGTACAAGAGTCTTTTAACCTGAATCAATTTGTGTTATTTGATGTATCGCCACGCAGATTCCAGTTACATAGCAATATCATGATTCTGATACTGCTTTCAGCTAACTCATCCATTCAGTTTATTAACTCAGAGAGAAATTAAACAATACAGAGCTACAAATAAATAATGCATGATCACAACCACTAAGAGATATTTTGAAACAAGTCTTTGATTGAATCTTACAGTAGAGCAAAAAGCTTTGAAAAAGACCTCTGTTTTCACAATGTATCAACCACTGGAACGGTGCCTTTCGAACTGAAAGCCACAGTCAGTTGAAGAATGAGGGAAAGATCCTTCAAATCTACAAAGTTCCCTTTAATCTCAGACCCGGGTTGCCCTGGACCCACTGCGTTTATGAATTAGATTATTTAATCCACCATCAATGATTGAAACAAACTGCATATTGTATTTAAATGTTTCCCTCTCCCCTCCACCCCTTCCCCTAAACCTAGAGCTTATTTTAATGTTTTGATGCAGTAAGATACTATAAAATAATTTTAGAGTTTGGGTTACTTTGGGTTGGGTTTGGGGGCAGTATGGTGCTGGAAGAGAGTAAGCAAGCAAAACGATATTGTATATTTGATGCAATAAAGTCCAGAATCTCTTAGTTGGCACCTGAGGTGAGGGTGGAGTGTGCTTGAAGAGGGGTGCGGAGGAGGTATTGTCTGCTGGTAACAGGAACTTGGGATATTGTTGGGGTGTGGGCTAAACCTCTGAGTGTCTAGCGCTCTGGTATGTCTTTTCTGATGCGAAGATCGCTATGCAAGGGTAAGTTGTTGTTTTTGATCTCCAGAATAGTGTTGGAGTAAAATGTGGTGTTGGCTTTCCTGTCATCTATCTAATTCCCTTTTAAAAGAACAGTGCACCCTGATGGACATTCACTTCTCTCAAAACTCTTGTCATATTTCAGAGAAAAATAATGTACTATTTGAATGTTTACTCGGGCTCTGCCAGCCATACTAAAACTCATCAAAGTCATCGCTCCTGTAAATTGTCACCGTGAGTGTAATAGTGCCAGCGCACCAAAAATGTTCTGTCAGGAGTTTGTGCAAGCAAAATCATCTTGATGTGCGTTTGTGTGTGCAATTCATTGTTGAATGTGAATATTAGATAATGTACATCTTTCTTTCATTTGTTGTTTCACCAGGAGCCACAGGTATCTCATTTTGAAACAATATATTTATGCAAAAAATAAATTGCTTCTGACAGTATGTACTGGTTGAAAATTTTGCAGCATTCCATTTGACGAGAACCATGCCTTGAAAACCATCACTGAATGTAGCAGTATATTTTTCTACACCATATGCAACCTTGTATCATAATACTGTAGTAATTGCATTGACTGTTTAGAAGTATAGTCTAATGTGTGGCAAATGGTTTTCACTGAGCCATGTAGCTATGATTATGTTGCCAGTGAAATTCTAATGGTGAAAGGAAAACTTGTAAATCAAGCATGAAATAAGCATGAGCAAACAAAAATCATTTTTGTCTCCAGTCATCCGTTCCTTCCTGGCATAGCATTTGTTCATTCCCATCTTTACATATGCTAACCTGTTTTGTTGCAAACAAGAAGACAAGTATCTTTGGGGTAACTAATTGCTATTTGCGTTTTTTTAAAAATCACTTTGAGATGATGCCATCGTGACTTGGTGTCACGGCAGGTTTTGGCAAAGAGCAGTGAGGTTCATTGCAGGTTTGTCTTGTTAATAACCCGCCCCAAAAAAAGGTTGTTTGGGTACTTCGGCCACTCTGCCCCCACCCTTTGGACCTCCATCCTATAGACTCTTAGCCTCCCCCACTCCCCTGCCTCCTTCAAAGGATCCTCCTCTTCAATTGCATATTTAGTCACCCTCCTACCCCTGCCCTCCACATTGTCCCCCGAATCCTCCGTTCCACCATTTGGCGGCCATGCCTTCATCCACTATGCTCCGAGGCTCTGGAACTCCCTTCCTCACTCCCTTCGCCTCGCCCCCTCTCTTCCCAGTTTCATGTCTCAGCTAAAGACTTTTCTATTTGCCCACGCCTTTGGTCACCTTTCTACCCCTGCTCCTGGCTTGGTCCCGGGATCCGTTATTTGAAGCGCTCTGAGAAGCTGTCCGGCGTGGAGGGCACTATATAAATCGAAGTTGTTGTTGTAAATCAAAGTAGTTGTTTACGTTGGTTGACAGAAGCACAGATCACCAATTGACACATCAACCTGTATGCATATAATACTGAGTACTGTACTTGGCCATTACGGAGAAACTAGACATTAACTTGCAGTTGCTATCAGATATTTTTCTGTATTGTGAATACAGAATGAATATAAATGAAGATTTCAGTAGTAAGGAGAGGGTGTCCCAAGGTACAAGGCTGTGGTCTGCCACTGAGCTTGGAGTGGGGGCTGAGTGCTGGGCTTTGGGAAGTGGAAGACCTTGAGGTTGATCTTGAAGGTGAGGGAAAGAGTGACTCGAAGGAACTCTGAGATGGAGTTCCAGAGTTGGAGGCAGTGGAGCCAGGCGAGGATCAGAATGTTTGGCTCGGGGAATCTAATGTAAGAAATGACAAGAGCTGCAGGGTTTGGGATAGTCTGCAATTTGTGAAAAGAAGAGGTAGTTAGTCTGCAAGCAGAGAGTAGATGTAATATAATCCGGACATGATAAAGCTTTACTGCGGACTTCTGTGTTAATGTGTGTTTTTTTAATTTAGTGAATGATGAGTCACAAGTTATCAAAGTATGTTACTCACTCATGGGAATGGGATGAGGGATCAGAATTGTAACTTATTTCATGCTTCTGAAGAAGTAATGATTATATTATTTGCTCATGCCATCCACTTGATGTTATAATAATAACTTGCATTATATCACTTGCATTTATACTGCATCCCCCAGAGGATGCTTTGAGACATCCAGAAGACATGAAAAGCACTATATCAAATGCAAGGATTATTATTTATTTATTATACAATACGTGCAAAGTGAGCATCTTGAGGCAATTTACAAAATAAAATTTGTTTGCAGAAATGATTGCATGATTAATTGATGCTCATATTTGTAGCCTTTTCACGTTGGGAAGACATCTCAAAGCACTTCATGGGATA